>BGPR01005924.1:5688-24185 GCA_013235015.1 Araneus ventricosus | reverse complement strand
GAAAAAACTATTCGTCTCTTTGTAAAGTACTGTTTAAAACATATGGATGTATAATTCAATATATAAACTATTTTTCAAATTATTAAATTTCATTTATTCTTATCATAATTTTTTTACATTAGATCATACGAAAAACACAGGAAATTAATTTTGTTGATAAAGTTATTATACTATCTCTTTCTTGTGAATAACACTTCAAAAAATGAATAATTCTTAAGAAATAAAGACTATTCTTATTCAAGATAGAAATATACTTCATAAAGAAAATTCTATGATTTTTAATCCTGCAGGAAATTAATTTTTTCAAGTTAATACTATACTATCTCCTCTCAGAATATTTTAAAACCAATACAACAATTCTATTAATTCATTTCACGATACAAAATCGACAATGCAATTTCAGTAAAGAAAAATTTATTTGTGATTTTTTTTAACTCTACATGAAAACACCTGTATCAAAACCATCAGTATCACGGAATATCATGATATTAACAGCTTCTTTCGCTTCATGGACAACATAACTCCCATTCATCAGAGAAAATAAATACATTTTAAATTCAAATGAGGCCCGTAGTAACTTAATACAATCCTCTCCAATTAGGGTTGATATTGGTTTTTTTTAAGGCCAAATTATGGAATGTTTTTTCAAAGCCCTTGGCCTTATAGGAGACAATTTTAAATTCACTTTTACCTTTTTCTGGCTTCTTATTTCTTTCGGTAATGTCTCTTTAGAACGATTTTTAATTACTTATTCTATTGTTTTTTAATAATTTTTTGATATTACATTACTAAATAATATATAATGAGCTGTCAACCAGTCATTCGAATAGAACAAGGATGCTAACTTCTTTTTCACTTAAATTTTAGTTTAATAATAACACTTGAACACATGCCTATCAAGTGGGATTCGTTTCATGAAGGATAGCTGTTTCTTAATAGCAAATGATTAATTTGTCACCGAATTTATTTTTAAGAAGGTTTCAATTGTTTTGCTTATTTTAGATCTGACAAACCGGTAATTCAATGATGTCTAGTAGCGGCGATGATGGGGCATGCTGTGTTATGTGACACATATATTTCACTGCAATGAAGTGACAGAATGAAACACTGGGGGGATATTTAAGCGAAAGAATTGTTCAAACACTACTAATAATTTAAATCACATACGAACTTTCATAATTATTATTGAATTTATTCTATGTCTACCCCAATTAAATGCACGAACGAAAATACAGCCGTACGTCTCAATAATAAAGCAACGTTAATTACCAAAATTAAGAATCCTGCCAATATTTCATTCTTTTTTTGTGAATCAACATCAAATATAATGAAAATGTGTTCTTTCAGAAAGTGCAAAACCGTGTTGAATGCTATTGAATTCTCTGGTAGAATATTCCTGTTCTTTTTCTTTTAATAAATAGAAAACTGAAGAACATTTACAAGCTTTCTTGAACTACTAGTACCTAAAACAGATGTTCCGTTTTGGAGAGGGAAAATAAAGGTCACTTTACATAAAACATTACATACAAAATTTTCCTACTTATTCCGCCAGACTTATGAAGGTCGAACGTGGAGGCTTATGAAGATATCTGAGTCGCATTTAAAAAAACTGAAGTAGAATATTTTGACGACACAGAGAAAACCTCGGTTAACCGAACTCGATTAACCGAAACCCAAATTGTCCTGAAATGCTCTTGAAAAATGCAAATACAAAACCAGAGAGGAGTTAATGCCCTGAAACTTTTCTGCATACTCCCTAACATATGTGAGAAAAAATAAGCAAAAAATGCACTAAACAATATATATGTCCCAACGCAGGAGAAAAATAAGCTAGACGTCAAGTTCTAGTGAAAGAAGGGTGTTAACTTGGTGAGCCAAGATAAGTCGGGGCTTTTTTGCGTCGTGAATATTAAAGACAGAGAAAACAACTGAACGCCTATTTTTCAAACCGTTTTGACACAAAAAACTGATACAAATTCCACACTATGTTAGAATACATGCAAAGTTTTATTTATCTAAGAATGTTAAGAAGCACAGAAGTATGCGATTGTATTGCGACCGACCAACAGTCCACCCTTTTGACGGATTTGGACCAAAATTTATATGAATTATCTGACGATAAACTGTAAAAACAAATTTTATCTATCTAGTTATTCAAGTTTTTATTATAGTGGTTCGTATGAATGCGGACATACAAAGACAGGCAGACTTCCTGAAGACGGATTTTGTCCAAAGCTATAGAAAACCTACAAATTATATGTGTAAAGATCACACACAAAACTTCATCTCTATTGCTGAGTTATAGTGTTTACAGACACACGGACACAGCCCAGACAGACGTAATACTTTCAAATTGTGTAGCAATACGTAAATCTTCAACGTGGAAGTACATCGAAATGTTCCATATTTATTTTTAATTTCTCTGTATTAAAGAATAGGTGAATTTAGTGAGGGGAAAAAAACCCATTATATATTTTAAAATTACGCAATTTAGGCTGTCAAATTAACAATGTATCAAAAGAAATTAGATATTCTTAAATTTAATAATCGGCGAAAAACGAGTTAAAAATACAATAAATACTTTAATAATTGTTTACATCGTTGTCATGACGTTAAGTATTTGTTTCGTTTCCAATTACGTCGTAGTACGTCACGCTGACGTATTCTGGTTAGTTCCCTAGTTCGCGATAGATGGCGTACTGTCTATGTGAGGTTCAATGTTAAAAAAAATGCCATTAGGGTGTATGGGAGTGAGACCTCCGATTCTTCTTCTCTGTGGTTTTTGCATTGTGCCACTCGAGGGCGCTACAGTTGGTAGGCGGGGCATCATGCTTACATAACAGACATTATCGTCGGATTTTTTAAATTTTATTTTTGACGCCTTTTTGTTAGAAATTGCTATCGTCTGTTGCTCTCTTTCTAACCAGCGGGAGTGTTCTCCCCTAAACTTTCTCGTATACTTTCCCCAAAAGGTGCCGTTTCTCCTTCCCCCGCGTGGCTAAAAAAATTGGAACCTACTGTTATCCAGAATCCAATGACTATCAGAAGGTTTTTCATTATAGTGATTGAAAAATATCTAGGTAAAGAATTCAAAGAGATGCGTACCGATTAAAACGCATCTATCGCACACTGCTAGGTTTCACTCTTGCCGTCTCAAGGACAAACTGACATAATCGCTCCTTTCGCGAGCACATACGATTGCTTCTGTACGCATGCGCGTGGAGATCGCGGATTGGTTTTAATGGTAAATTATACAGACAGTCAACCCGTTGACGGATTTTGTCCAAATTTTGATAGAAACCTACAAATTATGTTTAAAGACCACATACCAAATTTCATCCCCGTAGCTCTAATAGTTTTCGAGTTATCGTGTTCACAGACATACAGACACACAGACAGACATAATTCCAAAATTGTGTTTTTCGGACTCAGGGAGGTCTAAAACGTGGAGATTCGTCAAAATCTCGAGTTCGAATTTTTTGGCGATTACAATACTTTCTCTTGTATACTTCGTATACGAGAAAGTAAAAACAAGGCATTTGGGCGTCCCGAAGCTGTGGTTGGGACGCCCAAACAGGTTAACGGGACAGGCTACCTGAAAACGGGACGTATGGTCACATTATCTTTACATCGAAATTGTTGATATGCATCAAATTTTAAATGAAATCCGTCA
Organism: Araneus ventricosus; assembly: GCA_013235015.1. Lineage (NCBI taxonomy): Eukaryota > Metazoa > Arthropoda > Arachnida > Araneae > Araneidae > Araneus > Araneus ventricosus. The sequence continues at coordinate 20,512 of BGPR01005924.1, read as the reverse complement.
GCGGAAATTGTCTATCTATCCGTTTGCGTGCACATGAACACGATAACTCTAAAAGCTAAATGAAATTTGATATATTGTTTTATGACCAGGATTGTAGGCCTAGATTAAAATTTGAACCAAATCGGTCGAAAGGTTGATTGTTTGTCCGTCTGCCTGATGATGTGAATTTGATGACTTTTAAACGCAACAAGCTAGATCAATGCAATTTAGTGTGTGATATCAAAATTGTCCATCTGTTTCAAATTTCGAGCCCAATCTATCAATGAGAAGATATTCAAATGCATTTTCAATCTTTTAGTATACTACGAATCTAAACGTAAAACGCGCTACATTATGTAAGTATATGAGAAAGCTCCCTGAAATGCAGGGCCGGCTCCAGGGGTGTGCAGTCTGTGTCGCGGCACAGAGCGCCGAGGGCGTATAGGGGCGCCAATTCCTAATCGTAAATTTGAAAAATCGCGCGTGTTATATGGCTGCCGACTGGAACACAATAGAAAGGAAGGCCGATGGAATAATAATCTAACAAGCCAATGGTTAATAATTTTAGTTAATAAGTTTAAATAATAATTATCGTTAAATCTTTTAGCATATGTACCAATATACGATTAGACAGGGGGGCGCCAAAAGAATTTCGCATAGGACGCCGGTCCTGCTTAAATGAATACTAACTCTGGCTTACTAAAAGAAGTAATTCAGTACAACTTTTCTATTACTATTAAGATAGGGATTTACTGCCAGCAGAAAACACTAAGAGGTAATTTTTCGAATTTTTCACAGAACGTCTCTCTTTCTCGTGCTTGTCTTGTGAGGTGTTAGAAATCAGAGCATAAGAATCTTATGTAGTTTTGTTTAGTTACATTAACGTTCCGTTTTGAAGCAACACGAGGGTTATTTGTGGACGGACCTCGTATTTTGAACCTCTGTCGGATGACGAGGACGACACCTGATCTGGCACACCCCTCTCCAAACTTCCGGACCACACCAGGGGGAGGACGTTTAGCCCCTACGTATGATTTAATGTGCAAGAGGTCTAATACACGACGGATCTTCAGTGGAATCTTGTTTCGAAACTGAAACTTTCCGGCCCCAAAGCCAAGACCTTACCACAAGGTCACCGCAGCCTCTATAAGAATCTTAGAAGAAAGTGCTTAGAGAGAAAGTTTGCGATTTGTTTGCATTCCAAACTGTTTGTTAACCCAAAACCCACTTTACTGTCATTGCTGGCGACGGAAATTCCATTTGCAGTACTGACGATCGAAGAACTAAAGTGATTAGATTTTGGAATTTCAGCGCAGAATCCCTTGAAACCCACACTCTAACTCACAACACTGGATAGGGGATTACTCTTGGACAAAATTCAAAAGATAAATAAATAAAAATAATAAAACTAGAAAGAATGAAACAGTTAATTTTGTGAAAAAGGCAGAAATAATTACAGAGGCATAGATGAGTATTTTACAATATTTCCCTTAGGCTGTTCATCTTGGTCATATTAAGGAGAAGTGGCGTATCTATAGGGGAGCACTTCGAAAAGGGGTGGCAAAATCAGACATGCAGGGAAGCAATTTTATAACTAAGAAGAGCAGGGAAAATAGTTCATATATGCAATAATAATTTTGTTGGTGCAGTCGTTAAGTACTGAACAGACCGAGTAAATAACTATTTTTCATTTATTATCAATATATGGGAGAGTGGCGGAATATACGTTCATCTCGTATGAAAGTTTCAAGTAAAAAAAGAACGAAAAATCCCTGAGTTCTCTCAGATAGGGAATTAACATATAGACACGTGATCGAAGTGAGGGGAATATTAGCTATTTTTAGCAGGTTACGTAAGTGTTTTAGGGAAAAGTCTGGCGCCAACAAGTCGTTTAGTGAACGCGTGGAAGCGATTAAGTATTCTTTTAATCTATCGATACTTATAAAATGTAATGCTTGTGTGCGTGTGTGTGTGTGTCTGCGATGTCCAGATGAATCTATCTCACTCACAGCCATGAAATGTGGCACACAGGTAGTCGTAATGGCGACTGAATGCACCTCGAAGCCGTAATTTTAAAATTTAATCTAGAATTTTTTTATTTAATATTTTGTGTTGTTTTGGGTGATTTTTTGCACTCATTTCTCAATAGCATGGCTTCGAATAATTGTACAAAAAAAAACAGTTACACTATCGGAAAGAACAAACGATTTCCGTTCTAATGAAGTTTGTTTTGTACGTCTAACATAATTTACTGAATTTTGAGAAATTTTTGAAAAATAGTCACTATTATGGTAATTTTTAATAAAGATTTCTTGAAATTATCGCATCTGACGTTCTAACATCTCTATAATTTTCATTTTTTTTCAGCTCATAACTGGAACGTTTCTGTCGAATTTAAAACAAAAACGGTTCAAATTTCTTTCTTTGAATTAATTTTTCCCTGATCAGTTCAAAGAGTTTTTTCGCTAGCGAGATTTAACAGCTAGAGCTTCTCCGGACCATCCCAGAATGCATTGTTGCAACGTGACCCCCTCGCGGCAGGTGACGTCATATGCTATCATACATTTCTACAATCCCATTCCTTCTGGAGGTGACGTCATTACATTCGCCTCATTGTCGAGAGGAAAAAGCGAAAATATTACATTTCTGTTTTGATAAATGTCAGTATTGCAAAGAAAAATAAGCGGGAAAATCATTAATGTGTATCTTTTGTTTTGATTTTGTTTTCAAAATTTTTTCGTGTCATTGTGGGCATTTTTTGCCCTCACTTTTTTGAAGTCCTGATTCCACGGGCAACGCCATGCGCGTACTGCTAGTAATAAATATGCCAAAATGTGAGATTTAATATACCTCCAGCGCGGGAAATAAAACGAAACTGGAGTTTAATAAAAGTGATTTTGGAATGCATTAGTATTGTACTAAGATTTTAAAATATAATATTAGAATTTAAAGTAAAATTAAGTGAAATTATTACATATATATGTAATAATCTCAATTTTGCTTTAAATTCTAATATTATATATTTTAAAGTCTTAATTTATTCCAAAATCACTTTTCTTAAACTCCAGTTTCGTTTTATTTCCCGCGCTGGAGGTATATTAAATCTCTTGTTTTGGCATATTTATTACTAAAAGAATATTCTAATTACTTCCACGCGCCCACATAAATCGCGAAATCAGCGACTTGTTGGCACCATACTTTTCCCCAAAACACTTACGTAATTTACTAAAAATAGTTATTATTCCCTTCACTTGGATCACGTGTCTATATGTTAAATCCCTACCTGAGAAAATGTAGGGATCTTCTGTTCACTTTTGGCTTAAAACTTTCATACGATATGTACGAAATGACTTAAATATTTGGATAATAAAAGAAAATTAGTTAATAACTCGGCTCGTTAATGACTACAACCACGAAAACATTATATATATATATATATATTCCCCGGTAAATTTTCGTTGTGTGAAAGAAAGTCTGGTGGTAGAAACACGATTTCACAACCTATCTGCAGAGATAGATTGTGAAATCAACGGAACAGGGCGTCAAACAATGAATTGCGTTATTAAATCAATTTTTTTCCCCTACAATTTTTAAAAAATTATTTTGAGGTTTATGTAACTTGTAAAGGAAAGTCGGCATACTGAAAGTTCGCCCCGGGCGGCAACAGGTGTAGGTGCGCCACTTTTAAGGAGGCCCTATTCTAAATAGGTAAACGTTAGAAAGGAGAATTCTAAAGAAATACGTTTTTTAAAAATTAAATATAAGTGACTTTTATATTAATATGAACTATTTAGTATTAAATATAAAAGTTGACAATCTAGGACATTTGATTCAAGTAAGGGAGACTTTTTCAATCTAGGACTGTTTTTCTAGGAGAGACAGAAATCGAAACTTTTGCCGCTGATTCGAGACGTCTGATCACATTTTAAATACAGCAAAAGCCGGAAAAGGTATCTTTTTTTTACTCTTATGTAAAATGAACAATTTTAACTAATTTTTTAAATGAAATGTAATTAATCTTTTTAATATTATCAATTTTTTATATGTAAAATACGGGGCATTTAGCTTATATTCGGGATATTTTTTTAGTCAGGACAAACAGCTGCATTCGGGACTGCCCCGCTCCCGGGTAATCCGGGACGTCTTGTCACCGTCGTTCTACAAATATTACATTCTGCCCTCAGGGTAGGGATGGCGTTTTTTGCGGAAACAACCGGTTTTCGGTTATACCGGTTGTTTTTGAAATAACCGGTTTTCGGGTTTTTTTTTATTGAAACAACGCTCGTAGACAAAATTTTTTAATAATACGATAAGTAATATCAATAAATAAGTAATTAACTTAATAAGTAATGATTATAAATAAATAATTAATACAATAAGTAATAACATAAACGAGTAACTAATACAATAAGCAAGTATTGTAAACAAAATTTTAAGTATTGTTGTGAATATTGTAGACAAATAAAAAAAGAAATTAGAGAGTACAGACGTAAATAATCGTATTTTGTATTGTTTGCGTCTATATGTATAATAATAAAAAATAACTATGTCTATCCTATTAACCATATTTATTGAAATATTTTTGGCATACTCAAAATTTTAAACAAAACGTTGCACTCTTCTGCGACCAAAATTAAGCGAGTTATCAAAACTTGATTATGATTATTTTAGACCATTTTAATGGCCGCCTCAAGGAAGCGGTGGCCGTTGATTAGCCCAAGATGATAAAATTTAAAACTTCATAACTCGAACCTAAAATCGAGCCTATCTTTTGATAGCTGATTTTGCCGGTTTTTAAACCCGCTTATTGGATTTAAAATAAATAACCGGTTTTAACCCGAACAAAAAAAAAAAAAAAAAACCCGGCCACCCCAAAAAAAAAAAAAAAAAAAAACGATCAGAAAAAGGGCGCGGATTAAACGCAAAGCATAGTAGACGCGCGCCACGGGCCCCTGGGCAAAAACGGGCAACGAAAGGTTGATCTTTAAAAATATTTATCTTATTTTTATCATTCATACTTTATTATATGTCACTATTTAGTATTAAATTAACGCTCTTTTTGAGTTTTATGACTCATTAAATGTTGCGTAGAAAATAATAGTTATTTATTCACTAATAATATGGAGAGTAATTTTGCTAAGAAAGATCCAATTACATTTCCGTTCATGTAAAAAAAACCATATATTATTTCGATAATATTTATACATGCGTGTTTAGTGTATGAAAATAAAATCGCTGAATTCAAAGCGGCTTAACTATCAACAAAGATGAATTAAACTAGTTTTAAAAATTATATAATATAATAGCAATTATTTGTAAAAATGTAATCGTAAAGGCTAAAATAACTGAAAACTATACTGTTTTAAAACGTAATAATTAAAAAATCGAAACATAGAAGTACTTATGTGTATTGTTTGAAAGGGCCCCAAGAAATTTAGCACCAGGGTTCATCCGCCCCTGTGCAGCACCAAATATCTTTTCATCCAAAGATCTTTTGCGAAAATTCGCTTTTTGATGTGCTCGAAATTCAAACTGATTGTTATCCGAGTATTTATTCTATTTATTGCTAATGAGAGAGATTCCAATTGCAGCGCTAACGATTGCAGAATATCTAAGCAAGTTGTTAATGATGCATTTCAAAGGGAAATTCATTATAAATGTCATCATTATTTGTAGAAATTAAACACCAGATATCTGTTTTCCTTATCAATTTTGATCACCTGTATGGTATATGGGAGTTCCTTTAAATTTGCTTTCACCATTTTATGGCAGATTTTTAAAGCTCATAAAAATAAAACTGATATCCTGTTTAGATATTTCGTTGGCTAAATCCCAAAATTGTCAGCAAAATTCTTATCGTTCAGTTTCAAGCGGATTTCACGTGGTGTGTTAGATATTGGATAACAATATCCGATTGTTTAAAGTGCTTAACGAAGTGTCTAAAGGAACTTTAAAATCACTTTTATGGTGCCGAGAAAATGATAAGAGTAGTTTTAATCACGACGATGATATGTTTCAAAAGTGCATAATAATGTATTTTTTCGCTTGCTTTCGATATTGTAAAGCAAATGTGACTTATTGAAATTAATTTAAATAATTTATTTCTATGTATGTTTTTTTAACAAAGGGAAACGCAATATTGGCTTGGAAATAAGGTCCCTGATATCCTAGGAGAAAATGAAAATGTTTTTAATTTCGTGAAATGTGGACTACGTTAAAAGTATCTTTGTAAACAATGCACCTTTTTCTTTAGCTTCTGAGTATACTGAGGGAAATTGAGTATTGTTTAATCTACAGTGACTTGATTTTTTGAGGGCCGCTCGTTATTGGTAGATGAGAGAATGTCAGGCAAAATACAAATAAATAAATAAAACCAAAAATAGCTAAATACTAGTTAATTATTAACAAATTAACATCAAAAAGCAGAGAGCGATAAAAAAGGGTAAATTATATATTTTATTATTTCTCCTTCCTGGATTATTCATTATGTTATGTTCATAAGTCATATTAGAGTGACCTTATTTTATGTATAGTAAAGACTGTGAATGAACTCTCCAAAAACTAATTTTTTAAAAAGAAAGAAAAAAATAGTTTTTAATGGGACAAATCAGTGACAAGATAAATTGCCTTTCGATCTGTCTATTCGTGTATATGCGAAACGCCATCACTCAAAAAACGCAACAAACTAGAGGGTTATATTTTAGTAAGACACCAAAGCTGTAGATATGTGGCGAACTTCTTCCTGCATTATTCATTATGTTCATAAGTCATATTAAGGTGACCTTATTTTACGTATAGCAAAAACTGTGAATGAACTCTCCAGAAACTAATTTTTTTGAAAGAAGAAAGAAAAAAATAGTTTTTAATGGGACAAACCAGTGACAAGATAAATTGCCTTTCGATCTGTCTATTCGTGTATATGCGAAACGCCATCACTCAAAAACGCAACAAACTAGAGGGTTATATTTTAGTAAGACACCAAAGCTGTAGATATGTGGCGAACTTCTTCCTGCATTATTCATTGTGTTCATAAGTCATATTAGAGTTACCTTATTTTATGTATAGTAAAAACTGTGAATGAACTCTCCAGAAACTAATTTTTTAAAAGAAGAAAGAAAAAATAGTTTTTAATGGGACAAATCAGTGACAAGATAAATTGCCTGTAAATCTGTCTATTCGCGTATATGTGAAACGCCATAACTCAAAAACGCAACATGCTGGAGGGTTATATTTTGGTAAGACACCAAAACTGTAGATATGTGGTGAACTTTGGCCCAAATCAGTGTTTTGGAAAGAGTTAAAGCTTTGAAAAGTGTACTTGATTCTTTTAATTAACGCAACAAGGCTAAGCACAAAACATATAGAGTGGAAGTTTTTCTAGAAAGTCAGAGGAGAACGCTCCTACTGATTCGCCTGCAATGACGAGATTGCGGATTTTTGACGAGATTTACAGGGTTACAAATTATTGTCGGGCTTTCCTTACCTCATAACTTTTGATTAAAAAAACCTGATGATAAATATTATTACATATTCCTAAAGTACAACTTAATAAGTTTTTGTAATGTCACAAAGTTAAGTAATTTCCACATCCCAGCCTACCGTGGCATATAACCCATCGACACTAGCAGTGGCGAATCCAGGGGCGGGGGCTATCGGGCTGCAACCCCCCCCCCAGAGCAGAACCAAAATTCTTGATTTTATTTAAAATCATTACAACTGTTTGTTCTTAATTTTCATTTTTTAAAAAAATAGTAAAATCGTGACAATATTGCTTTCTGGCTTGATAAGCTCGAAAATCTTCCTAATTTTCTAGTCATTCCACTCGTACTTGTAATATTGACGCTGTAGTAAACATTTTTTGGCTAGTTATTTCATTGTATGTTTTATTAAATTATCGAAAGTATTGTAGTGTTCTTTATGATTATTATCGTCAGGTGAAGAAAGACTGTAAAGTTAAAGCGTTTTGGTTTACATAAGGCATGAGGTTTGACATTCGTCACTACGATACAAAATTTTCATGACCTCAGCCCCTCCAGATCCGAATCCTGGATTCGCCACTGGGCACTAGGCTGGATATTGAGTTCAGTCTCGATAGGCTACTTGCCAAGTAAAGCTGCCACAACTTTCGTACGACAGGTTTTTAACGTAGTTCCTCCTATTGGGGTCTCAGGAAGGAATTTGATTCACACGCCAAAACGCCACAAAAATGGCGTATGGGAGATCCTCTATATCTCGGTAACTACATATGTTAAAAACATAACTAAAGTCTCATTTTAGAGATAAAGGGTAACAACAGAAGTTACAAAAAATAAAATTGAAAATCGGAAAAGAGTCACGCGAGTAAAGTAGTCCTACGCCTTTAACATCAGCGGCTGTTTGGAGAAGACAGTCTCCCGTCATTTTTTTAAATAACTGCTATCTCTTTCAGTGGTGTAGTCGCAAAATAAACAGTGCCGGAACGCTGAAAAAGCAGTACCGGAATGCTCTAACCTGCGTGACAATAAATAGCCTTATTTTAAGGACGTATTTACAATTTTTGGTTATTTATTTCTTGTGAAAAAACAGTGTCGGCTCCACTACACCCCTGATCTCTTTGAAATTAGACTGCTCTTATTTCGTCCAAGATGCTTAAAAAGTTAACTTTTCTTATAGAAAGATTTCATGTATTTTACGAACTCAAATCTAGACATATCGATACTGAACTAAATTCCCCGCAAAATATCGATTCCACATGCTGTGAAAGGCTGCCATGTGGAAATTACTTAACTTTGTTTGCGTTATTAAAATTTTTTTCAGATGTACTTTATGAATATGTACTTTATGTATTAATATTTATCGTCATGAGTTATGAGGTAAGAAATCTCGACAATAATTTATGAACACATTGTACTTTGGATTCTTAAGGAAATATGTATGGATTATTTGAAAGGATAATCACTCACGTGCATCCAATACCACATTCATTAACTCACGAATATGCACAAACACGCACTTTAAACACACAAAAGAATCAAAAACTCTATTTTTTAATGTTTCTTTAGATTTTAAGTTTATTTTTTTGTGACTGAGTTCGAAAATCATTTAAATTTTTCAAGAAGTAATTAACAGCTATGTTCCCTTCGGTGTTTTGTATCGAATTCAATAAGTGGATGCACAAAACAAAGATTCGGAATACCCACAAATGACTGTTCAAATCAAAACAAAAACTCTGAAAGCTTAATGCTAGTCTCCCAACTGTTCATTAAGCTCTTAAGCTCCACCAAACAGACGCAACTGAACACAAAGTCTTTAATTTGCGGTAGAGAAAGTACTCTAGTACATCCTTCTTTAGCTCCAGATCTACCAAATTCCTACACTTGTCCTGCACAGTTCCATTCACCACCCTATAGATGTTGATTAATCCATGTCCGATAAGAGATTAGCTGGAAAACCCGGAAAAGGCGCCGGAAATTGGACTCTCCCCGAATCACTGCGATCAGTATTATTCCTTTTCAATGGCGGAACGGGAAAAACCCTTCTACCCCTTTCGAATTTTTTTTTCTTGCTTTCTCGGGAATGAGGAATGGCGTCGAGGACCGTCCATCACTTTGATAGTGCGGCCTTGTTTTAACCGGTGGTGGTGGATGGATGGATGATACTAATCTGGGGAAGGCATCTCCCACAGCGGATTGTAGCTGGACGTCATAAATAATGATGGTATCGCACCAGAACATTTTTCTCACTTGCGGGAGATTGTTTGGGGTGGTGAGTTTGCTGCAGGTGGGATCTATTATTTGGGTAAACTAGTTGAAAACCTTATCGCTGGCCTATCTTGTTTTATAGTTCTCATGCAAGGAGTTTTCTAAATGGTGTTGAAAACCTGTGAAGTACTGTTCAGTCCTTCAGTATTAAAACGGTTTAATTAATTGAATTGGCGAAAAGAAGAACAGTATAAGTCCGAATTCTGCCTTTTTTCATAAATCGGTTCGATAAGTGGACGATTCAGAGTTAAAGTGGACCATGTCCACGATATTCATTTCTGAGAAAACAGCTTTCAAAGTTGATTAGCTGCATTTAAAATAACAGTGGACTTCTATTTGTTCTTGCTACCTCATGGATATAAATTGAGCTATGGACTTGAATCCTTATTACACAGAAAATATAACATTTCTACATTAACACAGTTAGTGCAAAATGGGTCTTACATGGGCTTGGTACACTTTAATCCCTTCTTGGTACACTTTAATCNNNTCTTGGTACACTTTAATCCCTTCTTGGTACACTTTAATCCCTTTTTGGTACACTTTAATCCCTTTTTGGTACACTTTAATCCCTTTTTGATACATTTTAATCCCTTCGTCATACGTTCGGCTTTTTTGTGCCCGTATGGTCGGCGCATCATTGAAAGCGAATTCGTCGCCACTTACACGTCTCGTTATATTCCGCGATTATTTTTTGTATTTCTGAATATTACTAAGAAATGGCGCAAATAGTTCTACTTTCTTCATGTTTTCGCGGTGAGATTTCCCGCCTTGAAGGAACACATAATCATTTTATATTTTCTGCAATAAAAAAAATGTCTTTTTTGGGTCGGAAATTCGAAAAAAAAACCCGACAAGAAGGGGTTAATTCTGAACTCTCCAAATGCTAATCTAAACATTGAATGTAAAAACAATTCTTTACCAACTTTCCTTCATTGATTCCAAGCATGTTTAAAATTTTATGAGTATAGAAGAACAGTACTTGTTCACTTGATTATCTCGAAGCGAATATTTCAGACTGTTCTTCTTCCCACCAATTCAATTATGGAAAGTTTTTCCGCATGTTTATTCAAAAAATGCCACTCTCTTCTAAGGAATTCCTTCTCCATTGGCGACTAACTGCAGACACATTTCCTTTTGAAAACAGCTATAATTTAGTGTCGCTTCATTTGCTAAGTATAACAAATATTACCACTGTAATATCCTTTCTTGACGGCTCATACTATCAACTACTTGAATTTCATCAACGCACCGGTATATCGATTTCTTTCAATATTATCATGCACTGCATGACATCGATATTTTTATAAAGTAGAGGTTTCAACTTTTAGGCTTCTGTGATCCATCTTCCCACATTGTTCTGCATTCAATGTTTTTCATAACCCCCCCCCCCAATGATATGTAGAATGTGAAATTATTAATATCTAAAAGCTTTTGTATCGCAGAATGAAGTTAAATTAAGCAAGATATGGCGAGAATGTGCCAATGTGATTTTTTTACTTAAAATGTGCACTTTACTGGTTAAAGCAAACACTTTCTTGGATTGCCACCAAATGGATCTAGTTATCTAATTACCAATTACAGTGCTTACAGTTTTAGATGCAACCGTTTTTATGAAGTGAAATTATTCTGAAGTTACCAGACGTTTTGATTTTCCGAGTCATTACCGAATTTCCTGGAATGAAAGTGTCTTGGATTTATCTCGCATTTTCATTAAATGTCCCGGATTGCCCCCATTTTTATTTATCAGTAAATAGTTAATATTATAAAAGATCAAACAGTCTAATTTTTTAAAAAGTTAGCTTCTGAAGAATTCCTCTTCACAGTTTTTACTACATATAGGAAATCGTCACCCTACTATGTCCAGTGTGGATGAATCAGCTTGAAGAAAATGAAAGTATTAGCAAAATTTATTATTCATGCTTCTTTATCTTTCCTTGCCTTCTAAGTTCTAATAATTAACGGTTCAGGATTGGTATTTTTTATTTTTAATTGACTTTTATTTTTTTAACTTTAAAATTTTATTAAAAAAATTTGATATGTCAATCCTTTTTCCTCTTTTGCTATTGAAGTGTTTCCAATGATCGTTCAAATTCTTACTGTTTTCTTACGTGACAGTATTGTTTGTGTGAATATTGGAAATTGAAATCATTTCGAATCCTCCCGTTAGTGTGGTGCGGAAGTTTGAAGAGGGAGGTACAGGTTGAGATGTCGTCCAAATCACCTGACCACGGTTCAAAGTCACGAGGTCCGTCCCCAAAATAGCCCTTGTGTTGCGTCAAAACGGGTTGTTAACCCTTTCCGCTCCTATAGCCAGCATCCACAAAGCAACTCGCGGAGATAACGCCAGCATGCACGATGTGGCAACTTAAGCCACAGTAATCCCTAAAAGGGAAATTATTAGCATGCACCTTCCCTATCCAATCTATACTTATAAAAGGCAATGTTTGTGTGCGTGCGTGTGTGTGTGTTTGTCTGCGATGTCCAGACGAATCTATCGCACTTACAGCCATGAAATTTGGTACACAGGTAGTCGCAATGGTGGCTAAATGCACCTCGAAGCCGAAATTTTAAATTTTAATCTAGAAATTTTTTTATTTAATGTTTTGTGTTGTTTTGGTTGATTTTTCGCACTAATTTCTCAATAGAATGGTTTAGAATAATTGTACGACAAAAATAGATAGACCATCGGAAAGAACACGCGATTTCCGTTCTAATGAAGTTAGTTTTGAATTTCTATCGTAAATTACTGAATTTTGAGAATTTTTTAAAAATCAGTCAGTTTTGCCGTCTAAATGTTGGTTTTGATTTTAAATTTGTCGCATCCGACTTTCTAATAACACTATTATTTTCAATTTTTTTCAGCTTATACCTGCAACGGTTCTGTCGGATTTAAAATGAGAATGGTTAAAATATCTTTTTTAGTTTTTTTAAAATTAATTTTTTCCTGGTAGTTGAACGATATGTTTCCTCTAGCGAAGCTTCCGCCCACGATAGTCTCCGGAACGTTGCGGGCAATTTCATTGGCTGAAGGGCCAGGGTGACGTCATTACTTTCGCATTCTGCGAGATGGTTTATTTACTCGGTTACTTCGATTATTATTTTTAAGCGCGTCTTAACTTATTTCTTTGCCTTTCATACTTTGCTTGCGGTGTAATAAATATAACATCGTAATTTTTTAACATTGTTTTGGATTTAACGGTACTCGGTCGAGAGGAAAAAGAGGCGGACCAACTCAATAATATATATTTCTGTTTTGATTTCGTTTTTAAAACTTTTATTTATGTAATTGTATGTGGGCATTTTTTTTATTTTGTTGAAATAACGATCCCACGGGCAACGCCGCGCGCGTACTGCTAGTAGGGAATAAAATCAGCCTGGAAAAAATCATGAACGACTGAGGTCGTAGAATGGAATCGGTAAACGTGCCGATTTAAAATGTGATTATACTAAATGTTCAGCTGTGTGAAATACGTGTTCGTAATTGTCTATGTGTCCTGTTGTTATTCGTGAAATGAATAATTGTAAAATGCAAAAAACGGACTGATAATTTGGACTCCAAAAAGAACACGCAGATCGAAACTCGGGCTTAACGCTACACACGAAATGACTCATAGAGACGAGCACTGGCTATAGCCGGCGGCATTCAATCGAACTTGAATTATAATAATAATTTTAATTATAATAATTATTGTTTATGTGGAAGTTATGAGTATATTTTTAAAGGGAAGTCCCTTTTCTTCCAGGAGCATGTCAAGGCGGCGTTGCTCAGGCGTAAACGCAAACGCCAGACAGTCAACGCACAATGTGTACGCGTTTGGCGCGGAGTCCAGTTCAGTGGCGGCACTACGTCTGAGCGTACCGCCGCCGCCGTAGTGAAAGGGTTAATATAACAAACTAAACTAAATCCTTTCGCAATACTCATAATCCATCTAGATGCTTCCTTTCTACACGAAGTGTTCTTATTACCTGAAATAATGGCATATCTATGTCTGAAAATAAAATTCTTTTATAACTCTTTATTCTTGATGAAGAAACTAAAATCTTCGAGAGTTGAGTGATGTTATTACAGAAAAACGATGCCATCACATGAAACATTTTTAGCCTTATAAATGTTTATAGCAAAGATGCTTGAAGCAGATGTTTTGTAAGGATTAGGCTTGTATATCTATTTATAAATGACCTACAAAAAGTTTTAATAGTACTTCAGTTTGTAGAGATTCTACAGTCGTTCTGCTGTTTAAGATGTTGATGGTCTTGTCTTTTTTTAAGAAAAGAAAATCAGTCTAGTGCAGGCGAATTTCATACAAATCATAAGCTGGTAAAAGTTCCTAATGCAAAGCTGAAAGCTAGCTGTTTGTTTTAGCCAAGTGAAAAAATGATCCATTTCCTCAGTGAGTGCAAAATCGTTTGGAAACTTTTAAATCGAAAGATATCAACGGAGAAAATAGTGTAAGCCTAATTCCTTTTAGACAAGAACATTTGCGATCACGCTTCGAAAAAGAATTTTCAATACGTAACATTTTGGTATTATTTTTAAAACGCCAGAATTCTTTCTATATAATGGGTGTTAAAATAGCGAACATTTATTCATTCAAAGACGATGTTCATTATCCCAATCGTTCGTTAAATGATGGTTACTTGATGAAACGTTTACACAGACTTTTATGGGATTTAATTAATCCGTTCTGAAGACCCAAAAATAATTAATGTATAATTTTTTACTACGATTATTTATGTGAAATAACAGTAATAAATAAATCTTGCTTCGATAACTCAAATATTTAACAACGATAACAATGATAAATAACATATTATATAATAATATAATTAGAAATATAGATAGCAATTAATAACAAGAATAAATAAATCTTTATCCGATTAGTCAAAGATTTAAAAATACTAACAATGATTATTAATAGCAATGATATAAATACATATTAGATAACAATATAATTATATATAAATATATTATTTAATAACAAGAATAAATAAATCATGCTTCGAATAGTCAAAGATTTTACTGGGAAGTTATTAATCTTGGGCCTTAAAGATTAAATAAATATATTATGGTGTTTATTTATATCACTACGTTAAAAAAGTTC
>BGPR01005923.1:12433-86848 GCA_013235015.1 Araneus ventricosus | reverse complement strand
TTTATATATTCATAAAATAATGCATTTTTTATGTTAGTGTACCACTATGAGGAGGGAAAATCTAGTTGCATATTTCTTCATAAAGCATCAGATGGTATTTTATATAAAAAAATAGAAAAAAAAATTATTTAAGAAAATTATTGTGGGGATTGTTTAGGGTTCAATGAATGGTCTAATTAGTGTAACAATGATTTATTATGTCTTACAAATAAGCAAGTTTAATTTCTAAATAAAAGAAACCTAAAAAGGAGAAAAGTTTGAGCCCGATGCATTGGGTGTTGCCTTGACCCTTATTGATGGTTGTCTTCTTGCTAAGTGTTGCTAATACTATTTTAGAAAAGTCTTGCTAATATTTAGAAAATACTTGCTTAGACAGTTCTAAGGTAAATGTGGAGTTAATGGTACATACCTGTTTCTCGTTAATGTTCTGGATGTACAGTGCGCTTTTTATTCCTCTCTTGAGCATGGTTAACCTGAAAACGAGAGATTGAGCACGCAATGCCTGCGGCATTTCAAGTGTTTACCGGGTAAATTTTTTTAACTTAAAAAAACATCAGAGGCTTTGCTTTCAGCATAGCGGGCCACTAGTAGCTTCGCTCATTCATTATATTTTAAAAATTAATTTTAAAAAAATACTGAAATCAAGAATGCCTGCAGCATTGCAAGTGTTTACCAGGCAAATTTTTTTTGACACCATAGCAAATTCTGTCGCAAAGTTCGAAGCAAAAACTTGTGAAATGATGAAATTAGTCAAAAATCAATTTTTAGAATTCCAAACGAAGTTTTAATCAAATTCGAAGAAATTGACCAATCACATCTTACAAATGAACCTATCAAGCCAATCAAAACAAATCTCAATATCGCGCCATGTGCAGAAAACTGATGAAGAGATCAATTTCAATGCATGTGCACATATAACTCATTTAAAACATCATTGTGCAACCAAATCAAATGTTCTCTCATCTCCGATCTTGGCGGCAAAGAGTTGGCTATCCTAAGAGAAACGAAGTAAGACCATACCGTTAACTCCACATTAACCAGTTCTAAATTTTTAAAAAGTACTTTATTTTAAGGTTTCTATTTTTTTCTTCAAAATTTATGTTTGCTTACATTTTTCAGTTTTTGGGGGGGTAGGGAGTTTTTCATTTTTGTTTTTTCATTGGAAAAGTAAATTTTTGATCAGTTTCTTGCAGTTATTGAGAAATGGGCAATAACAATATCTGTTTATCCCAAAGTCTGTTGTGCTGAAAATTTTATTTGCTGATGATTGTAACTTATATCAGCAGCTTCTCCTTCAGAGTCCAAATCAGCAGGAAGGGCACAAAAAAATTTATTTGCACTCTCATTATCATGCAAAACTTATATACAGGTCTAGATTAAGAAAAACTTGTTTAGAGATCTTGCATCATCAAAAACAGTGGCATAGCTACAACTCTTACTGCCCTTCCTTTACAAATTAGGGCACATAAACCTCAAAATAAAAAATAAATTCCATTTTATTAGTGCCGTAATTTGTCGTTTGATGTCCTCAATTTCTGTAGATAGGCTGTGAAATCATTCTTTATTTCGCATATCGTCAATTTATGGACAAAAGGCGAAAAATACGAATTAGTTACATAAGCTTTTTATTTTTATGTACATTATAATTAAGTTAATGCCACTGCTTTATATTTTTATAAAATTGTTTTCCTGCGTGCCTGATTTTGAAGCCCCTTTCGAAGTGCCGCCTGGAGCAGATGTCCTCCCTTTAGCTACATCACTGATAAATCTATTAGGGATGGCGGTTATTGCAAAAATAACTGGTTTTCAGTTATTCAGGTTTTTTCCATCTCCGGTTTAACCTGGCAGTTGTAACCGGTTTTTGAAATAACTGGCTTTTTGTTTTTTTTATAAAAAAAAGTTTTTGTTTGTAGACAAAAATTTTTATTAAAACTGTTTTTATAGGAAATCAATCCATTAGCCAAAATTTATCTGTTCATAAAGACTCTTTCAGTAATCAGCCAACCAACAGATGCCTCGAGAAAGCAGTTGTCATTGATTTGCCTAAGATGATGAAATTCAAAGCTTCATAACTTAGTAAATTTTAGTCTAATCGAAACTAAAATTGAGCCTATTTTCTGATCCAGTTTTTTTGCCAAGTTATTGGATTAAAAAAATAAATAACCGAGAAAACTGGTTAACCGAAAAAAGAACCGGTTTTAACTGAAAACTGGTAGGATTTTCCCATCCCTAAAAGCTATGCTATTCTCCACTTCGGCAGAGCTTGAAGTGCACTTTTTTCTCTATATTGCGAAATGGATGATTCATTTCAATTTCATTTCTGGTGCTGCTTTTGAGTGTATGTACTTTTTGTTTCCCTTTCTTTTGATAAAAGTTCTAAGGTCAGGGAGACAAGAGAATAGATTTCATTGAAGTTGAACTGGTAACACCCTTGCTGTTCACAGGGGTTTGAGTGGCTATTCCTAGAGATTATTTTAACATTATGTCTATGGGCCATGCTAGCAAAAGTGGCCACGAGATGACCGCTATGCAGAGAAATTTTACTGTATAATTATACCCAGTTATGATGCAAAACATAAGTAATATGAACCCAATGTGTTTTAAAGTAATTTATATATTTAAAGAGAATTTGATTTTGAAAAACAATTATCTACAATCTGCACTCTGAATTTCAAACAAAATTTGGTTAATTTCATCCAGCTCTTTCTCTAGCCCTATGTAGAAATACATGTTCTACTTTCACTAATGATGCAGCATTCTACATTCTGTCAACCTGAGTTCTCACCAATGGTATACCTACCCTACATAAAATGGTGCCCAGGGCAAATACCAAAATTGCACCCTATCCCTTCTTTATCTTTTGAAAGGTGATTCTAAATTTTTTTTTCTGAAACTTATTTTTTATAAGCGTTTATTTTTTAGTAAGAGAGGGCTCTCACTGTTCTTTTCAGAAGTCCAATATCACGCTCCTTGATAATTTTTGGAAATACAGGGATGAACTATTTCGGTTTCTTAAAATCCATCTACAAATGTTTTTCGTTACAGTTATCACCTTCTATTTAAAGAGGTTTCCGCATCTTTTTTTTCCATTTCAATTTTGAAATGGAATTTGAATCATAATGTTGTTTTTCAGTCTCTCTAACTTCCTTGTCTTGTGTTTCATTGTGTTAGATCTCAGCAAACTTATAGCATACAATCAGTAACAAATAAATCAATTTATGTTTGAGGGTATTTGAATATAGCTAAGTATCTCCATTCAAAAATAAGGTGAAAGTATGAGATAAATATGCTGATTTTTGGCATCAAAGTAGAATTTTATAAATTTAGATTTACTTACTTTAATCAGTGTAAAACTGAAATTAGCAAAAATTGTCATAAGGAAATTCATGTACGTTTATATTTAAAGTAGAAAAAGAACTAAAGTACTGTAATAAACTAAAATAAGAAATAATATAATAATTAATTTTTTTCCAGATTTAACCCATTTTGCAACAAGGGAGGGGGGAGCCTTTTTGTTAGAACACAACTGGTAAGATCAGGCTTTTAAATGTGGAAGGTTTCATAGGCAAAGACATCATTCCAAACTTTATTGAGTCAATAGCTTAAACTTGTCATTATAATTAAAAATTAAAGCACTAAGATTGGAAGTGATTTGTTTAAAATTTAAATTTGAAAAGATTTTGCAAAATGTGTCTTTTTGCATTGTCATTATTGAAATAAATGAAAAGATATATACATTATTGGCATTGCATCATATTCCAAAAGAACTTAATGAATGGAATATCATTTTTGAGAATTAATTATTATCATGATCATGAAAATAACTGTCAAAATTACTTTTTACAGCAATATACAAAAGAAAGAAAGTACAAGGAAGAAGCTTTGTTACTTTATTTGAAAATCATTTTATAGGAAAAAATCTGCTGTAAATGTAGAACGTTTGATATATATTTTTCACAATTTAAATTTTAAACCTTACTTTCTTTTTTAATTCTATTGCATTTTAAATGCAAATTAGAAAGTATAGAGAATAGAAATGTTAAGAGAGTATTAGAAATAGAAAGTTAGAGTATTAGAAGTATAGTTAGTATAGTTTGATTATAGCCAAAATGATTAGACTATATTAGAAAAATCTTGCTTTTCAAGGATAATTAATTAAAAGACATGCTTTTCAATGTCAATTTAAGATTTTGTTGCAAGGCATCAAATCCCCGAAAATGTTAAATCTTCCATCAACAAGGCATCAAATCACCCACTCCAGTTTGAAAGCAGTGCCACTTTCTCCAAGAGATCTCATATCAAAACACATACAATATTTTCGTTCTAAAATGCTTGAACATGTACTAAATATAAGAATTACAAACACGCACAAAAAAGTGACTGCCGTATTTAAGTAATTATTTTAAGTTGAGTAGAGATATTTTAATGATTTGACAGTAAAGGCAAATTATAATGTGTTTGTTCACAGTAAACTTCATTGGCAATAATCTAACTCTGTGTGGAAAGAAAGCGCTTCACATTTTGGCAGAAACTGAATTTCTATTCATTGTGTATTTGTTCTCGATAATCATTTAAGAAGTTGCATTAATTTATCTTGATTTCAGTGTCCGTATGGTCCAATAAAATTTATTTTCATGTATTTACAAAGCTTTATGCAATCTTTTCTTTCAATCACTTTCTGTATTTATCAGCCTAATCTATGTGTTTGGTAAAACAACTGCATCTGGCTTTTGTGAAATAAAATTCAAAATAAGCCACTACTGTATAAAAATTATGCTAATATATGCAAATATTCAGGATTAAAAACAGTGTAAAGATAGCAAAAGAAGAGAGTGAACTTGCATCTTTCAAAGCCGCTGGACTCCTTTTCCCAATGTAAAAAAAAAAAAAAGTACTTTTTTCTGTCCTTCATTCTCTGCTTATTGAAACTAGGAATAATACTTCGGAATACTAGGAAATACTTTTCTGCTAATTATTTGTCATGAATTTTCAAAGTAGCTGATATCCAATCGGTATGAATCCGACTTACCGTGAGAAACCACTAGAACTCTATGGGACTAATCTATTTTAAATTATCTTCCCTTATCTCCCACTCCCCAGGACACAAATCTTTGAAATGAACTTCCACTTTAAGTCACTGATGAGGTTTTAGCCATCAAATCTCTGTAACATAAAACTATTTGCAATTTTATCGCTGCTTGAGCTGGTTTCCGGGTTGTAAAGAAGACTGTATCCTTTAGGTTTTCCCACACTCCGTTGGAACAATTTTAATTTTTAAGAATCTTGGGAATAAGAGCTTAAAAAGAATGAACTTTCTTAAATACAACTAATTCATTCCTTAATTTTGCGCTCCCTGGTAATTGTGCCTAGGGCACTTGCCCTGCCTGCCCCACTCTAGTTATATCACTGGTTCTCACTGACTGGATCAAAACTCATAGAGATTGCATTTTGTTGATAATACATAATGTGTTGTTATACTGCTACTTTTGTTTTACAGCGATGCCATTAGAAATAAAGTTTTATATATTGGTTTGAAATAACTAATTTCTTGTTATAATTTTCTTTTCATTTAGTATACCTGTGACAACATTATCAAGCATAGTAGCTCAAGAAGTTCAGGTAAATGTTTGTAAATGCTTCATTGTATTTTTTTTTGTTGTTGTTCTTGAGTGTGAGATATAAAATTCATGTTGAAAAAATCATTAATGAAAATAATAAGATAATTTAGAGATTCATTGACTATCGTCTCAATTTATTCAAATTATGGCTTTCTGACAACTATAAATAATTTGTTTGCAGCCTATTTC
This sequence comes from Araneus ventricosus, assembly GCA_013235015.1. Classification (NCBI taxonomy): domain Eukaryota; kingdom Metazoa; phylum Arthropoda; class Arachnida; order Araneae; family Araneidae; genus Araneus; species Araneus ventricosus. The sequence goes on along the minus strand of BGPR01005923.1, from coordinate 81,041 downwards.
TGTGTGCGGTTTTTGTAATATATTGATGTAAAAAAGTGTCAGTTATTTAAAGTATTAGTTATATTGATCTATAAAGTAAAAATAATATATTGATGTAAAGTGTTTCTTTATATGAGAGGAGTAAAAAGACATTTTGGCACATTTAAGTTGCTTTATTTTTTTATTTTAAGAATAAAGAATGCCTTTTACACAATTTTATATATCATGTAATAAATTTTTATTGATGTTATTTTATTAGTGCCTACTTATAAGTGTTAACTGCCTATTATTATAAATGCATAACTGTGTATCATAAGTGATTATAAGTATAGTTTGATCATTTTGTTTTAAGCAGAACATAGTAATATGATCTAACTTGTAGAACTTTTAAAGCTTTTATCACTTATTTTTTCATGCCCCCTTCTTTCTTTAGAGAAAAACCAAAAAGACATACCATTACCATACAGCTCCTCATAATGTTTCAAAATACTATAAAAAGTAAGATAATTTTTTTCCCTTCCTTTTAAATGCCAAAAGCTGAATGTTCATTCTCTCTTGTTTTAAACAACATTTTTATTCATAGATATCTGAATGAATTAGAAAGTAATGATGAACAGTGTGGAGCTCTTTTGAAAATTGCTGACGAGGTACAGCTTTAACATCTCAATGCCAACCAATGAACATTTTTTATATCAATTTTAAAAATATTTAAAGATATTTAATGTGATTTAAATATTAAATTAAAGCCTGCTTTTATTTTTAAATGCATTTAATATTCTTGAAACTAATTAGAAATAAGGCATTTAAAATTAGGTGCTTAAAATGTTACAGCATTTGATTGTTTTTATTTTATAATGCTTATTTTGTATGTTTCATAAAATTTACTATATTCTTCAATTCTTTACAAATGAAGTAATGTTAATTTCTTGAAAATAAGGTTTGTACTATAAACAAAACCAAAAATTTATAGGATGCTCAAGATGCAAGAACAACTACGAATAAATAAAATTAAGTGTATGTTTTGGACAATTTATTTTTTTAAAAAATGAAGGTATTCCAGTTGTTGCTATGATATTTATTCTAAAATTTTGTTTATCGCAGGCCAATGTTTTTAGAGATATTTGTTTTGATTAATTCTAAACATTTTTAAAACTATAAATATTTTTTCATATTTAATATCATATTCTGACAATTAGAGCTTAAAGATAATCAAATAAAATTAAATTAGCAATTAAAACAAATTTAAAAATAAATTTAAACATACACTACAAAATTTAAACAATGTTTAAGTAGTGCAAAATATGCCGCTGCAAAATATTTCTTGGTTTTTTACTTTCTTTGAATAATTCTGACAATTACATATTCCTAAATCATGCCCTAGAGAAATTATCATCAAAGAAACTTGCTACTTGAGAAAACCATTTCTAAATATATTTCCTATCAACATGTCTCTAATGTTATGGCAGTGCCCCACTAAGCATATAGTAATATATGCACACATAAATATAAATTGAAATTCATTTTATCACTGTGCATTAGAATAATTGTATCTCAATATTGGTAATTTAAATTCAATTTTATTTTATGCTTTTCAAAGCCATTTGTTCAGAATTAGAATCAGTACGTTTTTCATACCATAACAAATCAACAGAAATATTATATGAACATCAACAAACTTGTTTGCTGTAATTAATATATTTTTTAATTATCTGTGACCTAATTCTTTTCTTAACTTATTGATAATTAATAATGGATACCTCTAAATGTAAGAATGGACATTATGTGAGACACTTAAAGGAATTTATCTGTAGTTTATTATTTTTAAAAATGTTCAAATTTTATGTTACTTTTGAAATAATGAATTGTTTGTTTTGCATTTATAACTAATTCAGTATTCCTTCCTCTTCCCCAACTGTTGTGCATGATAAATGAGTTAAAATGCTGTTGTAAATTTATATTATAAGTCATTGTATTCCTACTGTGTTTCAATTTATTATCTTTCTTTTTGATTTCTCAAAAATGATAGTTTAAGGTCGACTAGAAATATTTTCCCTGTTCATATGAGCTTTAAATTGCTTTTAAAAGCCTGCACCTATGTTTTAGGTTGATTTGAGTCCTGCATTAATGGCGAGACTAATATTGGAACATCATTTGAAATTAAGTTTAGAAGGAAAGAATTCGGATGAGAAAGGTAAAGTTATTAAGTTCTAAAAAAGTATTATACTCTTTGAATTATACTAATAATTATATTAGGACTTTTTGTATTATGCTTCCACATACTATTTCAAAATGACATTAGGATGAATGCTTTAGAATATTTATGGTGTAGATTCGCATATCTTTTGTATAATGCTTTATTTAAAATTTTCAATAGCTCAGCCAATTTTAATTATATTGTTGTTTAGTTATTTGAAGAGTCTAGCAGACCTGGATGAACTCCATGAGTCTATAAATCTGTAGAAAGTTTAGATACATCTTCTCTGGCAATGTCCATGAATGTAAAACATGAAGAGTATGTTTCTTCAGCTTTGCACTTATTATATATCTTGAACACTGTTATATCAACTTGAAATGAAAAGTTTTTAATATATGCCCTCTTCCATTACATTTTGATGACAAAACTTCCTCCTTAGATTTTTCTAGAATAACAAGAATTGATAAGGAAGCATTCATTCAATCTTATTTTTTTAGTGAAGAAACTTCTTCATGCATTAATGCTTCTTTATCTGAATACAGGCTTGACAAAAGCTACCTTGGCCAAAGTATAAGCATTCCACAAAAGCCGGCATGAAAAAGGAACATTATATAGATGTTCAAATAGCTCTGGTGTAGGATTCTAGCTCTGTTCTCAAATATTTATCCTGTTAGTTAAAGGATAAATGGAAGCACAACTCTGTATGTCAGTGGTGAATTATCTTAAATAACAATTTTAACATTTTATAGGAGACACAAAAGAAGTTTCAGAGTGCAATGTATTGCAATCTGCAATTTATTTTTTTGAGAGCCAGTCATCTTTTGTTCTTTTCAACCTGTAGCTACGACAGTTTCTCCATCTATAAATGCAGTCAGGATGATGCAAATATGATAAAAATGCCAAAATCAGCAAAACTGGATTTAAGATAGTTTACCTCTGAGGTACAGAACTTTCTGAAAAAATCCCAAATGTTCCCAAAATCTAACCTATTTTTAGAATCAACATAATTCATTTCACTCTCTATTATACTTGAGTTCTGGCAAAAGAACTGAACACCAGTGAGCATTTCTTTTCTTCATCTGGAATGAGTGTTTTGGATTTCTGGAAATCCTGCTTCAAGAAGAACTACAGTCTATTTTACTGCAATCTGGAGTTCATTTGGGAGAAAACAAATGATATTCTCAACTGCTATTTATTTTAATTAGTCTGGAAGATTAGTATTGGTTGATTTTAGCTAATAGTTTTATATGGAAATGAAAATCCTAATTATTACAATTTGTATAAAAACTTCAAACAACCTCCATTTTAATTGTTGGTACTTTGTCTTTATACTCAGGTAACTTGTAAATATGTGTGAATCAATTGCTGAACAAAATTTACTTGGCTGTGGTAGAAACATTTGATTTTGAAATTATGTTTAAAGCTAACATTATGCTTATTTATTCATTACACCAAAGTAAAATCATTTACTTTTATTACATTATGCTTAATAAACTTCTTTTCATGTTGATAAAATATTTCATATTTTAGAAGCTGTTCCAAAGTCTATGATTTCTGAAATGCTGAAAAATCCTTCATTAATTCAAGACAAGTATCTGGGAGCTGAAGTCAAATTGGTGTGTATAATTTTAGCTTAATAAGAATCCTACAGTGTCAATAAAATTTTGTAAGTGGTTTTAATAGATTTTCCTGAGGTGTACATGTTATTTATCAAGATCTTTTACAAGGAAAAAAAAATTCTAATGAAAGTAGTAAATATTCATCATTATTTGACAATCATACTTTTTTTCATTTGCATTATTATTTAGATATTTTGTGTCTTGTATGTGTTTAACAAAAATAATTTTTTCATTGGAAAAATTAGGTTAGAATTTTTAATTTTATTTGTTATATATATAACTGAATAATATATTTAAACTGACTACCCAATAAGTTTATACCAACTACACACAGCAATACCCCATGATTTGATCTTATTTCAAATTATGCTTACATATAAAACTTGGGTGGGATTAATGAAAATTTGATTTTTCAAATAGTCCTAAAGTAATAAACTTATGAGAAAGGTACATTTAAAAAAAATTAATTTCCTTGTTCTTATGATAAGCAAATTTTAGTATGTGTGCAAAAGTATTATTTCTTGTGTTAACAAGTATAAGTTTAATTGAAAGTGATAACTTATTCCTATATAGTAGTAATTAGACAGTAGTGTCCTTACTATTATTTAAAAGTTTTATATTATTATTTTAAGTTTATTGAAATTATGATTATAATTTTAAATTTTATTAAAAGTGATCACTTTTATCTTAGGTTCAAACTTTTTTGTTTTTAAGCCCTTTTCCCACAAAAAGTATAAAACTTAATGCCAGAAATAAAGAACAACCCAGGCATAAATGAGATATAAAAATAATGTGTTATCTTTGACAGGTAAAAAAAAATACATTTGAGTGTAATTTGAACTCAAACAATATGATTAATTTTCCTTTATTTTACATTCTTGAATTACTGAGTAACTCTATGGGTATGAATTTTATAAAAGTTAATCTATATATGTGGATGAATTTTTGTTTTTTCTCTTCAGAAGCAATTTCAAAAAACGAAGATATGGGTAATTAAATTGTCAAAATGTTGTAATACTTCTGGGGTTTGGAAGATTTCTTTGTTTGAACATGTAGTTTGCTAGAAATAACACATGTAAAATTCTTGATCAGAAACAAACTTGCTAAAAAGCTTGATTATGTGTTTTTTAAAAACATTCTTCACTAATGAAAACTTCATTTGGCATATTCTAAGTTACTAAATGACCTGAGACTTTTTTTTCTCCATTACATTTCCATAATGTGATTTATAATTTTACTGAAAAGTTTTAAAACACAATAGCTTCTATAGCAGTTTTTTTGGTTAAAATTAATAAGCTTATATGAGACATAGCTAAATTGAAATACCTCTCTTCATCAAATGTGAAATTCCTGTGATTTAAAATGCATAATTCGCTATTTAAGAAGCCCTGTTTTTGAGCACATGAATTGCAATGCAGAACTGAGGTCTTAATTATATTTTTCAATACGCCAATGAATTTATCCGATATATATATAATTCTATAGTATTGGTTGTGATTTTCTCATGAAATTGAACTAGTTACTGCTTGCTAGACCAAAATGATAGAATTGTTTCTCGAGAAAGATTTTATATAATTTTTTTTCTGTCAAATGAAATCTCTAAATTATATTACCTGTTTGTTATTCTGTTAAGTTTTTTTATTCTTTATTTTCAGTGTACTCTGGTTGACAATTACTATGGGCCTTTATCTGATGTCATTAGAAAGTAAGATACATATGTTTTCCCCATGTACTTCATGGTACCTGTTAAAGATTAAAAAAAAAAAAAAAACTGTTAAAGATTAAAAAAAACTAGACTATGTTTTATGTAAAATGTATACTAAAAGAATTGATTTCTATGAATTTTGTTATTTATACCAAACTTTATGCCATTTACATTTTATGAAAGTTATTGCTACTGATGATAGCATTTGTTTGGGAAATGGTACTTTATATGTACTTGTAATTTGTTTTTCTATTCTATGGGATTTTTCTGATAACCAGTTTGTAGAAAATCTGGTGTGGGTATAAATAGGGGATCAGTTGAAAAGATGGAGGCATGGGTTTACATCTATAGCATACTGAATGCCACATCATTGATATATGAATGACGGTAACATTTTTTACTTAATAATTTTAATTGCTACATTTTTTAATTGCTTAAAAAAAGCATTTGTCCTTCAGGGATATTTTACCTATTTGGCATTCAATGTGTCAAATGAGCAGAACATATGATATAGACTTTCACAGACATTTAAAAATGTTAATGCAGTGCAAGTGAACAAATATAACCGCCTGTAACGTGTAGTTACAAAGCTCAAAATAAACATCTCAACAAACTTAGAAAAGTGATTACTTACAACAAGGTGCTTTATGTACAACCAGGCATTAAGCTTGCATTTTTTTAGTGAGATTTATAATCAAAGAATGTTTCATGTATTATGGTTTACCTTGGTGCCATAAAAAAAAAGCCAATCATGCTGCATTTTTATTTTTGTATTAAAATATACAATATCTCTTATTTATTCTTTTAAAAACCTATGGTTTTGCCGTGTCTTGAGGTACTGACATTCTACTCAAAATTTCTTGGATTTTCTTTTGTTGAAAAATTGCTGAATCTGCATCAGCTTTTCTTTTTTTGAAGTTTCGATTGCTCATTTTCCCAGTTAAATTCATTATGTGCGTTGCAATATATATATATATATTAGTGTGGTATCAAATATTTAGAGTAGAAACAAAATAATTTTCAATTAACTTAAAAATGAAAAATGCTTTTAAATACAAATTCAAGTAGATATTTTTTTATAAGTAGAAACAATCAATTTAATTTAAATTTATTGTTTAACTTTAATCATTAGATTAAATACTAAATTGGCAGTTTGTAATTACTTTTTACAATTTTTTTTCATTTTTATTTTGTAAGAAAAAATTGCTTTGTTTTAAGAAAATAATGAATTGTCTACAGCTGTAATTTTTCAAAAACTGTAAAGGCTAAGAGCTAAGCTGTTGATTAATTAGAATATTCTTTGTTCATTTCATTATAATATTGGATATGTAAAACTACTCTTGTGTTGTATATATTGTATTAACAGTAAGATTTTTTTTAGTGTTAGTGGATTAGAAACTGAAAACAGATTGAAGGATGACCTCACCAAACTTGGAATATCGTTTATTGGTAAGTTCTTGTTTTTTGAAGAAGTTATGTAAAATGAAAGATTAATAATTATTTCATTGTCATTTATTCTATATTTAAAATCCTTTTTTGCCTAACAGTGCATGGCTTCTTACAATTTGTTTTTATCAAGTTAAGTTATCAAATGAAGTAGAAATATTGATATTTCTATATTAATATGTTGTTTTTCCTTTATAAAAATAAAACTGTGTATCTAGTTGATTGTGTGTTTAGGGTACTGCAGATTTGAATTTACAGTGAATATTGCAGATTTTATTAAAATTAAATAATAAATATCAGTAACTGTATGTTCCATTGCAGTATACAGTAAATTAATTGTTGAAGAAAAGAAACAACTCAAAAAGATTACAAAATGATAAAAAAGGTCTTTATGTTTATTTATTTATTTTTACTATGTGAAGTAAAAGAAATAACTAAACATAAGCAGAGGCTTTTTAAATTATATTCTAGTCATATGAAAGCCCTTGTTAGAACGTTACTTTTGAAAAGTCAGGAAGCTTCCAGTATTTAGCATTGAGGAAAAAGTTTCTAAATTAAGCTACCAGAAATTTCATCAAGTTTTCAAAAAATTTTGGTTTTTAGGAATCAATATACATGGTTTAGAAAATGGAAATTTTTGTCTACAAAACTTAGGATCCTTTATATTTGCTTTGAAACTTCTGTAAAGGTTTTTCCTATGGAAGTTCATGTATTTGTAAATTATACAGTAACCAGATAAGTTAGTGCCATAACTGTTTGAATGATAACAGATACTGCAAACCTTAAACAATTTTAAATTTTAAAACAGTTATACATGAAGTAAAAGAGGATTTTTAAAATTAGATAAACTCATATCTGAATATTGTCACTTAAGTATCTGAAAGATGTGAAAAAAAAAATTTTTATTATATGAAAGAAAGAAAATATCTTCTGATTTTTAAAAATATTTATCATTTTTAGATGAAAAACAACTCCGTGAAAAAGGCTATGATAAGACTCCTGACATAAAGCTTGATATTCCCATTGGTATAGTATTTTTATTAATCATTAGTTGAAATTTTTTAATATTTTGTTTTGAAAAATACATTACCTACCAATAATTTCAAATTAAAAGAATGAAATCATTTTAGAATTATACTTTAAAAGAATGAATGGAATTATTTTATTTTAAAAATTAATTTGCTGTATAGATCAAAATACTGTTTGTTCTGTGCTAAATTATTGATATCTCATATTATATGAAAGTGCATCGAACAATGTTTGTATATAATATTGCTAGAGTTTAAAATTTTAATTAGCTATTTTTTACCCAACATCTGAAGTTTTTCATTCCTGAAAAATTGGGAATATATACCTTGTGTTTTTCACAGACTTCTCTATATGAATTTCACTTACAATATGGGATCAAAAATGTTTGTGATGTAATCTTTTTAGCAACTTGTTGTGGTTTAGTCACTTCAGGATTATCCAGCTTTTTGCATAGCATTGTGCAAGCAAATGTTCTAGATTGGGATCCCTAAAAGTTACCAAAATCTACAGACAGTTTGCTAATATTGCTATTTAATTTTGTAATATGATATCTGCCAGATCATATCCAATAATTTTTTTTGTGTAGTCTTGAAACTCAAAAAATTGTGCATTCACTGGTTCCATTTTGATTACCATATTGTTTTTCTCTGATTTCTACAGTTTCTTTAGCATTTATTCTTAATTATAGTCATAGTAATGTGTGTACTAATGCATTTAATATTTTCACTGTAAAACATGGCAGTGCATTTATGAATAAATGCAATAACTAAAACTGAATAAATATATTCATAGTATACGAATGGCAATACAGAGGGATATAAATAAAGTAATCAGAAATGTATCTATCATCATTCGGTGTGGATAGCAACATGCTTATTAATAAAATCTTTGGCCTTGGTATTTTTTTGTGTAGCTTGTTAGTATGGTGAAGAAAATTGAATATAAATTGGAAAAGTGGTTTAACTTCGTTAATATGGTTACAGACAAAAACTTGCCAAATCTTAACAATAACTCGGTAACGAATAGCACGAATATTTAAGCCATTTTATTTAAAGTCCATATTTAAGCCAATATTAAGCAATTTTTAATTATAAGATGATTGGAGTTCTTTGAATGGAATAATACCTAAAAAATGTACCATTGATCATTTGGTCCAAAATTTGATGCAGATCTGCAATTTTCGTGAAAACACCACATGCTGAATTTCATGCATTTAAGCTTGTCCCATTTTTAACTCATCATGTTTGCATGCACATTGGCTGGCAGACGTATACAATTCTAAGAATGGTTCTTTTTAACTCATTTAAGTCAAAAACCTGAAAGTTAATCACAATCTCAAGGTGAAGGTTTTTAAAGATTTCAACATTTTTTTCTGTGTCTACTTCATATGCAAAAAAGTATATTTCTTCTCAATTTCCTTCAGGGCAGATAGGTTTCTCTCTTTTATCACTTATTAATAGGAAGAGAAGTAACACATACCTTGATCTGATATCCTTCCTCCAGCACATAAAATCTTGTATACATCAATAATTTATACTTGTGCCAATTCATGCCTCACATAACTTGTAAGGGTGGTGGTTATGAAGTAAAAATTGGTGGTTGCCTATCTTGTCTACTATCTGAGATATGATTGCCAACACATTATATGAAATGCTACCACATACATTCAAAGTTTCTTGGTTTTAATGTAATTTTTTTAGATCCTTACAAAGAACCCATACAAACCAAAGTACCTATACCCACCCAGTGAAGCAAAACACACACCTTTAGCACATTTATACATCAAAACAAACGCAGGAAAGGCTTATATCCAACTATTAAAAAAAAAAAACTCTATCATCAATACTTCATACCCTATATATTTATTTTTGATTTTGTATATATTTATTTCCTGACAAAATACATTTCAAATTAAATATTATTTTAAGAATGTTTTTAGGAAACTATTTCATTGGCATGCATGATGTCTTTTTATAGATGTGCTTTTATTGTTCATTGAAATTTATATTATTGATAATAATTATAACAAGGTATTCTTCACTATAAAATATGGACAAATTATGTTCTGTAATATGCATCAATTTATTTCTTTCATTTTAGTTTATGAAGGTCATGTTATTAACTGGATTGAAAGTAAGGCTTCATTTGGAGATGAAGAACGACATAAAGAATATTTAAGAGACCAATATTGGAGTTACTATAATAGGTAAAACACAATATATATGCATATTTTTAGATGGATTTTAATTCATTTAAAAATATTCAGTGGTGATATTTTTAATTAATTGTGTTAAAGATGTATGCCTTAATATATTGAATTTATAAATTGACAGGATTTCCATTGTAATGAAGCTATAATCACAACTGGAACTTTTACTTTATTTTCAAAAAATGCATTCAATTGTCTGATTTATATTAAAAATATTTTTATTGTGTAGTCACATTTAAGAATTCTTAATATTTTCAATTTTTAACTTAAAATGAAGTTTCATAATTTAAGTATGCAGAATATTTGTGATGTGTTAAGAATTCAATAAAAGGTGTTCTGGAATATCTTGGATAATTTAAATTAATTTCTAAATAGTTTTTTTTACAATTTTATTGATTTTAGAAAAAAAAAGTTATCTAGCTCGGTGTGAACCGGCAAATAAAGTATTAATCAATCATAATTTTGAAAAATAAAATTTTTGTGGAATTTTCTAATCCAAGATGATTTTCTTAGATATTTTAAATGAGAAATATTAAAGAATCTGAAAGAAGAAAATCTTATTAGGATTTTTGTAAGCCCCTTAGGGTCATGGTCTACAGTTTGAGAAACCCTGCTTTATGTATGAAAATACTTTTGTGGGGTTCTGTTCTTTCATGGAAATTTTTCTAAAAAATATAGTTCCATCTTAAAAATGAAAAATGCAGACTGCATGGTTATTAATTTCTCAATTTTTGTTACAGATTTGGACCAGGTTTAGTAATTTATTGGTCTGGGTACATTGAAGAACTAAACAGTTTTACAGAACAAGGAATTATAATAAGTGATTCTGTCCCTACAGAAATATCTTTCATGGATCCATCAGTTCTTATGAAGAAAACTTACACTGATGATAATGTAAATTCATAGTCAATATCTTTTTTAGCAAGATTTTATCATACTTGACCAAATCTGTATTTATGAAAAGTTTTTATAAATAGCATTTTGATTCCTTTATTGGATGAGTTTTTTTTGGAAAATTAAATTTTTATCATAAATAACTGTATTTCATTTTGTCTTATTTTTAATATTTCAAAATGTAGATGATATACAGCAGCAAAATAAAGTTTTGCAAATAGCTCGGATGTTACCTATTTTAGGTGTGATTGCTATGGAGCTTATGTAACTCAATATGGAGATCAATACTCCTTTTCTACTTACTTGTGTACAAAGTATACAAAGAGAAAGTATTGTAATCGTTAAAAAAATTCGAGATTTTGACAAATCTCCATTTTAGACCTCCCCGCGTCCGAAAAACACAATTTTGTAATTATGTCTGTCTGTGAACACAATAACTCGAAAACTATTAGAGCTATGGGGATGAAATTTGGTATGGGGTCTTTACACATAATTTGTAGGTTCTATCAAATTTTGGACGAAATTCGTCTACGAGAAGTCTGTCTGTCCACGGTCATGTGAACACCATAACTCAAAAACTTGAATAGCTAGATGGGTAAAATTTGGTATACAGTTTTATCATCATGAATGTAGGTCCATATCAAAGTTTGGACCAAATCCGTCGAAGGGTTGTTGGTCTGTTGGACTGTATAATTGCATATTTGTAAAAATATATCTCCTAAACCTTTTGGCTTAAATAAATAAAAATTGTTATGATGGTTGCTAACATTAATTATAGATCTGTGCCCGAATTTCGTTTCAATTGGTTAAAAAAAAAGGCGTTCAAATTGCATATTCAATTTTTTTACTTGCATACTGGAAGTAATCTCTGCGTATGTGCAAGCTATTCAGCATTAGCGAACGAGATCATTTTCTCCTGTTTTCTTTTCGCTCGCGCATTTTAGCGAAGAGAGCTAGAGTGTGCTAGAAAATAAATATTGCTAAGTTTTAATACATACGCATCTCTGAATTTGATTCTTCACCTAAATATTTTACAATCGCTATAATCTACAATGAAAAACCTTCCGATAGTCATTGCATTCTGGGTTACAGTAGGTTCGAATTTTTTATCCATGCAAGGGGGAGAGGAAATGACAAATTTTTGAGAAGTATACGAGAAAGTTTAGGGGAGGCCACTCCTGCTGGTTGTGGAAAGTAAAAAGCTCGAATCTCCCAATATAATGATGGTAATTTAACCAAAATTAAACCCAGCCTATTTTTGGCATGCTGTATTTATTTATGACATCAAAAATGGGTAGGGAATTTTGAAGTTAGAGCATATTTTGATATGTAGACAACTCCTTAAGAAATTCTCTTTTGTGTAGACTTTTTAGAAGATATTTCCTTTCAAATCGTACTATTTGTTTAAATGTATGATCAGAACATTGAGTGGTTTGTTTTCTTTCCCCTTGATAGTACAGTATCTTGTTTAAGATGCGAGAAAAAATTCCTTATAGCCCTTAAAAAGAAAATGGCCTAATCAGGATTGTTTCTGCATCTGCCTCATATATGGAGGTTCAGAGTTAAATTGAACCAAGTCCATGTTTTGCCCATTTTGCACTAACACTACCATGGTACTGTAGAGATGCTATATTTTTTTGTGTAATTATGATTCAAATCGATAGTTAAATTTATATCCACCAGGGAGTAAGAACAATAAGAAATCCATTATTTTAAATGGAGTTGATGAACTTTGAGATTTATTTTCTCAGAAATGAAACTCACGGACTTGATTCACTTTAACTCTAATCTCTTCCATATGCCATGTCGCTTTACTTTCTCATATACAAAGAGAAAGTATTGTAATCGTCAAAAAATTCTAACTGGAAATTTTGACGAATCTCTACGTTTTAGACCTCCCCGAGTACGAAAAACATTATTTTGGAATTATGTCTGTCTGTGAACACGATAACTCGAAAACTATTATGAAATTTGGTACGTGATCTTGACACATCATTTGTAGGTTTCTATCAAATTTTGGACAAAATCCACCTACGGAAAGTCTGTCTGCAGTCATGTGAACACTATAACTCAAAAACTTGAATAGCTATACTGATAAAATTTGGTACACAGTTTCATCATGACTGTAGGTCCGTATAAAATTTTGGGCCCAATCCGTCAGTCTGTATATTCGCATACTTTTGAACTTAACAAAATTAGTAAGATAAATGAAATTTTTTATGTGGCCCTCTAATCTTAATTGCAGATTTGTGTTCAATTTTTCTAATCCCTCCACACGCATGCACACTGGTTTATCTAACACAGCCCGGCTTCTAGTTCCGTCTTGCTTCATGTATTGCGTAATAACACCTGCCTGGTGCTTTTTCTACCATTTTGGGTCCTTTTTTCCCCCTTTTGACGCATTCTGCTACCGCTTGGCATATTTGTTTGTTTTCACATGTTGCCACTGTCTCTGAGGAAATAATCGGAGTTCTCGTGGCATTCGGAACTTCCCATAGGTTCGCAATTTTTATGCGGTGGGGGCTTGGGGTCGACATCTTTGTTTGGAAGTATACGAGAAAGTTTAGGGGAGACCACTCCCGCTGGTTTTTAAAAGTATCTTTATATAACACTAACAAACTTCAAAAAACTCCAAAAATATTTCAAAGAAAAACACTAACAAGTTTTATTTAAGAAAATTGTTACAAAGTATTCATAGAAAAGTTTAAACATACAACACATTCTACAAGAAATCAATAAAGATGGAATGCACCATTTTTGTGGAAATCTCACAATATTATATGCGATCAACCAAAAATTAAGATATACAACTTCTTTCATTTTCAGGAAATTCACTCAAGTGGGATTACAGAGACTTTTTAGAATAAATATTAAAATAAAACCACGTAATTCATGTACAACAACAAAGCTTTATGTTTTTAATTTTTGAATGAATGATTTGAAGCAATTATAACAGCAATGAAATGCATATAAATTCGCATTTCAGTGCAAATGTGAATTCATAAATAAGCACAGAATGCAATTTTAGTTTTTCTAAGTTTCTAGGTGGGAAAAATGGACTATAAAAAATTAAATGGTCAGGAGAATATAATTATATTTTAAAGGGCAGGCAGGATACATAAATCCTTTTAGAGTGAAACTTGAATCCTTGAGAAAAGTCAGATTTTACATTGAATTAAATTGGAGAAAAGTAACATATTTGGCAATGGCTATAGTTCCATTTTAATGCAAAATATTCCTGAAAAATTTAATACTTTGATATCACTACCTTCTATTGTTAAAAAATACCAATAAAAATTTTAAATGCATATAAAATTAAGTATAGTATCTTAAAATAAATGGCATTTCTGAAATTGTTTTTAATTATAACATACAAAAATATTACTTTCTCCAGAAATTTAATAAAGCACTTTGTTAATTTATCTTGATTCATAAGGATATATACTAAAAAGTTACTTGAATTAGGAGCTGTTAACAAATAATTACATACATATCAGTCATGAAAATTATCCAGTTACAAAAGTTATGCAAATATGTATTCTAGATATACTAAGATGCATATGTATTTTTTTAAAAATATACCTTTCATGATTACAAGGGCAGGGACTAGCCATACACATTACTCCCACATGTTTAAATAAATATTATCTATTTGAATTGACAAAAATTGAAAGTTATTCTAGTACACTCCATTTAATTGCTTTCCTTAAGGCAAATACATAAAATATTTTTAACTATTTTAAAGTATTTAAAACTATATGCTGTTATTTTAACAGACATCTCATTAGCATACTCTTGGAATTTATCAGATGCTCCAAAACATACATTTCTTTAGTGATATTTATATGCTTTTCAAAAAACCAACACATGAATAGAATATTCTAATGATTCAACAACAATTCAAAAATCCTTCTATGATAAAATTTTTTTTTCAATGCATTTCCCTTCATATCACAAAACATTTCATCCTAATCTATACAGTTTTTGAACAATGATGCATAAAAATATGAAGGTTGAGGTAAAATTTCGAGAGGAACCAATTAACATCCCTGGAATTATAAACTAGTCAGACATGTTTTAGACAGAGTGGAACAAATAGTATATTCATACCTAATTTTTAACATTTTTATTTTTTAAATATAAATTTATAATTTTTTTATAATCTTAGCATCAAATATTTTATCATGCATAATATAAATATCTATAAATAATTTATAGTAATTCAGCAAAAAATTTTGGAAAATACAATTAAGTTGCTTGATAACATCTTAACAAATGTTTCTGCATCCGAGTAACTCTGCACCATTAATTTTCACAGCAAAGACTATTGCACTATCACAATTCATATACGAACTCCGTTTCAATAAATTCAGTTCAGATCACAATTTACAACCATGCAAGACGAGTAAAAAATATTTTGCATACCATTTTCAGAATATATATTTCAGCAGTTATGAAGATGAATGTCCTGAAGTGCTTTTTCTTCTTTACAACTGCTTTTTTTTCATAAATATTTTATGACATTTTTGAAACTTAATTAGAAGTTTCCAATTATTGAAAGAAAGATTTCAATTTAATTTACCAAAAATTTTCATGTTTAAAATTGAAACTAAACTGGATTTCTAATCCAAATTATCAAAGGGATTTTAAAGATATGTAATTTACTTCTGAAGTAATCCTACTGCTCAAAATCAGTTTTTAAAACCATTTTTCCCCCTCATCTTTGTAATGCATATATGTTACAATGTCAGTATGGAAAGCAACTTGAGAATAATTTCTCATTTATCTTTTTAAAGCTATTAGATTCCTAAACATTTCATATTCATGAAATAAAAAGAGTTTCTCATCTCATTACAATTCAAAATTATGGTGTCCATCCTCAATTAGATTCTAAAATTAACAATCAAAATGTAAATGGCAAATAAAAAAAAAATGCATAGGAGAGTCACTGACATTCTCACGTCTCTCCAATAATCATTTTCATAGAACAAGGAATGTAAATTGGACATTACTTTTTTAAAAAATTAATTTGAGAAAATATTTGTTTTAATACTGAAAATAAGAAGGCTATTTTATATTTAGTGACATGAAAAAAGTTATTAAAATTCGTTTAAAAAGAAACAAAATTTAGAATTTTTTAACAATAAAACACACGAATACAAAAATTGATTTAAGATGTAAGTTCCAGAATTCTTTGAAAAACCTCCATATTGAAAAATTAAAAATTTTTTAACAATAAAACACATTGAATGCAAAAATTGATTGAGGATGTAAATTTCAGAATTCTTTGAAAGACTTCCATACAGAAAGTTCTTTTAATTTCTAATGTAAATAAAATACTCTTAAAATAAATGCACAGCAAATCTGAATCCAAATTGGACAATTAGCAACCTTCTACTATTGTAAGCCTTATGTAACATTTATAAAAATTAGATGATTATATCTTTTTGCAGTAATTTTTATTCATTTTTTCCAGAAAAACCACATTCAGAGCTAAACAATAAAAAAGTATTATTTAAAAAATAAAATAAATGAACTGAATGCATATGTTTAAACCTGTGTCGTAAGTGAAAGAAAAGCACAATGCACATTCATATAATTTCAGAAGCACCATTTTTTCTGCCACTCCCATTTTAGAGGAAATCTTTAAATACAAATCTCCCTGAATGTATGAAATGTCACTAAAAGTATCAGGCTGGACAATCACAAGTGCTCCACTCCATGGCAAAACTGGTTGTCAGTGCGAACAACCAATGAGAATTAGAGCAATGTGGTCGAAAGTTTGGATTTCTAACGAGTCCGAATATCCAAGCGCTTCATTTGGACTGCTGGGCAATAAATGCGGAAATGCGACCAGTATAGATACATAGGGGAGGGATGATGCTCACTCGCTCTAGAGCAAATCTGAGCAGGCCGGGAGGAGGAAGATAAGTGCAGTAGGGGATTGAAGTGGATGGGTTCTTGTGGAGCAGCCATAAATAACCTACCTAAATGGATGGGCTGAAAAATGGAATGCCACCATGCCATTTGCATGGAGTGGAACAATCATGTATGACAGGCTTAATAATGCCATATTTTTTAAGCATGATAAGCAAAGCATTTAATAAGAAAGATGTAAAATGCATTTTCTTAAGTATTGACTATTCTCTATTATTTTTCAATACATAAAGACAAAATAATTTAACTACAGTGAGCAAACTTGGTAAAACTACAGAGTAGAAAAATATTTATCAGTAAGAAGGGCCTAACCTTCTTCTTTAAAATTAACAGTGCAAACTGGTTTGAGATATTGGAAAGTTTAAACTAAATGGAATTTGATATAAAGCTTGAAAATAATGAGAATATTACACATTACAAAAACAGCATATCGAAAACATAAGCAAAAGCAACAAAACTGCACCAAGTTTAACTGCAAGAATTATTTTGATCATAGAAAACTTACCACGATTAGGCAAATTGATACTGGATACATATACAACGGGCTTTCATTTTCACAAAGTTTAATTGCTAGAGTTTTTCTATGCAAGAACAAATCGCTTTAAAAATAATTGCAATAAATCACGCTGAATGTTTAATGTGTAGGTTATGAGACAGTAGTCACAACTTGGGGACACATTATATTATACTTTGATGTTGTAATTTAAGATAATATAATCAATATAAAGAAAGGTCTAGAAAACTTAATCCGAATAAAATTGTAAAAAGAATGTGCAATAATTAAAAAAAAATAATAAACAATATTAACAACATGTGAAATCAGTTCACAGAAAACTGCTCGTCGATTCATGAATAATTTTAGAAATGGTTTACTGCATCAAGAATAATGACAGAATCAGATAAAATCTACATAAACAACAACAAAAAGAATCTTTCTCTCAAATAAAAACATGTTATTCACAAGATATATCTTGGTAAAAACAATTCTGTAAGTAACTGTGTGCATCAATGCAAAAAGCAACCAATCAACAAAAATAACATCTATCTTTGTACAATATATCTAAAACAATAATAAAAAATGTGATTTTGAAGCAGAAACTTGAGCTATGAACAAAAATGCTGTGGTCCATGGTTTCAACATGCGTAAAAAAAAGCTCTTCTTTTTCATATCTTCATTAACACATTAAGGGCTACACAAATCACTGAGGAAAAGTAATAATTCTTTTTTTAAAAAAATTCGTATTGCTTCGAAATTTTATAGACAGTGACAACTCAAGTTGACAGTAGGAGAAAGATATGTGGTTTATTGTCATGCCAAGTAAACTTATATATTTTAACAGAGTTTAGTTTAGCTGTATTATCATCCCATTTTGAAGCAACACAAGGGCCATTTTGGGACGGAATTTGTAATACTAAACTATGGTCTAATGATAAGGACAAAACTAGAGCCTGCACACCCCTCTCCAAACTTTTGAGCCACACCAGCAGAACAATTAACCCTTGATGTCAGACTGAAAGTTCACCAGTCCCAGATAATACAGCAGATTTTTAATAGAATTAATTTTAAAAAATGGAATCCTATAGTCGCGAAGTCAGGACCTTACCACTAACCCACAGAATTTAGTTTTAACTATCAGTAATAGATACTCTATGCTGTAAAACTCTACTCTCAAAAACAAATATTTTTTTAATCTCATGGAGCCCTAAGTAACATGGAAATATACATTACATTATTTTTTTAAAGGGAACTTATCTCTCATGCACTGAACAAATTGTTTTAGGAGTTTCTATTCAGAACTCCAGTTTGATCTGTTAGCTACTTTGCAGAATCGATCATGTCATATTATGTAAATAACTAATTCGTCTTTGAATTTGCAGTGTAATAGCCTGAAGCTAACAGATGAGCGGAGTTAGAAGCTGGCTACAACAGGGTACTGTTGTGCTGTGGTTTTGATTATTATTTAATTTTTAGATGACTGCAAGTTGCTTCTGTTCAAATAAAAAAATTTCAATTTCTTTAAAATGGCTTCTCTATTATTTCTTATCTATTAACATGCCAAGTTAATTTACTTTTACCACACAATTTTCTGGTAATAGCTTTCTTTGAACTATCAACTTGAGTAGTGACTATAAGTACCTCTTGATTCATACAATCATACAACTAAGATGTTCAAATATTGGAGATATGAATATAAAATGCATTTTTCTTTTGAAGTTGTATGAAATGGTGACTAAAATATGTATAGCACTCAATGTGTCAACTGCCTAAGATTCCAGTCTCATTTTTCTTGATTTCACTACTGATGACTTGCACCTTCAGAGGCATCCTGATAAGTGCTCGGAAGTGTAATGCTTGGTGTACTGTCAAATAAACTTGCAGATAAGTTCTGAGTAAGATTTAGATTCAAATCGCTGTCTAGATCTAGGCTATCGAATCCTTCAATAATGGATTCTTCTACAGTAGCAGGGGCAACATTTGGGTGGGTTAAAGGTGCATGCTGGGATGCTTCAGAATGCTGCATCATTTGTTGCATGACGGGTGAAGGGATGGCAGTTGTCTGAGGGGGTGGTGTGGCAGACGATTGACTGTGGGCTCCTGGAGACGCTGCTAAGTTTGGAGAATGGGCTGGAGTGAGATGAGGCGAACTAGATGGGACACCAACAGGAACTGAAGTCATATGTGAAGTTCTTGAAAACTCTGATGTTGTGAATGAAGTGGACACTCGACCAAAAGCACTTTCAACACAAGCAGCACCACCAGCTGTAAAGCAAAATGCAAGTTTATTAAAAAAAAATCTTATGACTGAAAACAGATACAAAATATACTTTCTTAACTACATTTTCAGGGCAAATTTTTTGTAATCGCAACAGTTTTGGTGAAAAAAAGGTGATTATAGAATTTATGCTTAAATTTATAGAACTATGGCTTAACAATACTTCAGTATAAAGCTTCTTTATACAATAAACCTCTAAATTTCTGTTAACTAGAAAAAAATTAGAAGAAAATTTAAAATAGACATTAGCCAGATTTAAGAATGTCTTCAGCTAATACTAATGTACCTGGCCAAACTGTAAACATTATTCAGCAAAATTCATCAATTATAAAATCTAGTGTGTTTGTCAAAGATAAACTCATTTACATAATGGATTGGGAGAAAAAAAATGTAAACGCATCATGTATGATATCAAACAACAGAAATAAATTATAGCACAGTTTTGGCTACAGAAGTCAATCTAAAAGTATATAATCTGGTAGAGTAGTTAGAAATAAAGAATGGAAAGGAATATACAAAGCCAATATAAAAAAAAAAATATTCTCATTTTTTCGTTGCATTTTATGTTAATCACAACTTAATTTTTTAAAAACAATCCCTGAAATTGAAAATGTTTCTGATAAGTGAAAGAAACTACAGAATGATAACTCTTTCCCAAAGAAATTAAATGGCTGAAGCACTGTATCAAATTTCCTAGATTTTCCCTCCCATCAACTATTACCTTCGAGTTAGCTGTTACAATACAGAAAGGAGGCCAAAAGATATTTCTTGATTCCTACTGAGTTATAATAGCTGACAGGATTATCCAGATATCTACTGAGATTGTTATAATTTTGCATCATGTTGGGGACTTTTTGTAGTGTAAAACAGTATATTTCAATATTGTTGAAATATATTATTTTACACAACATAGGTTACAACAACAACCTGGGCAACCTGAAATAAATTATTTTACACAATGCATATTTTAAACAATTTATATTTCAATATTATTGCACTTCATGTACTGGCTGAATACAATCCTTTACTATTAAATCAATTTAGAATGGTTTGTTTGTTGATGCAAAAAATTTTTTTAAATGCATATATCCTTTCGAATAAAAATGTATTTATCCATCACATAGACCTACGACTCACAAGAGAACTTACACTGCATGGGGGAAAAAGCATTACTACCATATGAAAAAAGTTGCGTGCTTTCAAATAAGATTTTGATTCTTTTTACATGGAAAAGAAATAAGTCAAATCTATGACAATCTCGGCTTTGACAAAACAATTGTTATGAATAAATTAATTATAAACAATTGCATACCAACAGCAGGTTCAGGTTTCACTCTCTGTTGTGCTGGCTGCCTTGATATCCTTGGTACACCAATAGCCATCTGATGTTCTATTAATGATAATTTTATAAAAAAAAAATTCAAATTAATTTAAGATACAAATTAAACCAATTTTACAAGCAAGTAAATAACAATAATAAAAATAAATATAATCACCTTGAGCACTTGAAGCACCAGAAAGAATGTTACCTTGAAAGTACCTTTCAAGATCGATCCTATCTTCAACTTTTAATTTTTTGCGTGCAAGACCTTCAGGATCTGTGTAAAAGCAGGCACAATTAAAAAGTTGATACTGTTTAGCATGCAAATTATTTTTTTTCTAAAAGTTATTTACCAATTCATAGTTTGAGAATCACATGAATATTATATGTTGTGAACTTTCCCACAAGAAAGTAAGGCAGGTCGGTCCATTGAACCATGTGAGGGCCTGGACTGTGGGCCGGAAAAACTTTTTTCTTCTTTTCGAAACGCTATAGTGCGGAAAACTTGCCTCTAGGATAGATAAGTAAAATGCAAAAAAAAAAGTTTTTCTTTTGCTTACATCTGGCGGTAGCGCATCGACGCTAAACTTTGTTAGATAAATTAATTTTTGTTTTGGCCATATTTAAATTAATATATATTTTAATGTATAAGCACTACAAATTATTTTTGTGTTAATCTAAAGTAAGTTAAAGTTTCCTCATCTTCATCTGCATCTCAATGTCTGATGTAAACAAACAGCAGCCATTGAGATGCATTGACTGACATGCTCAGTTAACAGTGGGTGTTCACCCTTGGAAGCATGCTCAGAAACTGTTGGGTGTGGCTAGACTTGGGTATGCTCAGTAGTTATGGGGAGTTTTACTTGTGTTTGAAATGTTTCTATCTAGTTTTTAGGATTGTTCATGAATCTCTTAGTGGATGTCTAGTAAGACATGTTGTGCATTTTTGAAATTGAATCTAATAGTTTTTAATTATGCTTAATAAAAGCTTGAGTTTTATTTTTAAATTCAGCTTGTTTATTTCATATTTGGGTTTACACAATCATAAACCCAACAAACTTTTCGAAAATATACGATTTTAATAATTTTTCTAATAACTGGAAAAAAAATCAAATAACTTTGATAACAAGTAGTTATAGGTATAGTTTAGTACAACAAAGTGTAGGAAAGTTAAATAAATGAAAAAATAATACATTTTACAATTTGTTAATAGTGCATTACACTAAAAAAAACCACATTCTTTACAATAAATTGACAAATTTCCATTGAAACAAAAAGTTGTTTCTCATTGTGTAAAATTTCAATTTGTAATCAAATATAGGCCTTTACTTGCCTTCAGTTTCCTTTGGTACTTTGAAATAAGATTTGCTTGAAAAACTTGGCATTGAAGATCTTGAAAGAAGTGTAGTTCTTATAAAACTATCTCTGGAATTGGAACCAATGACTTTTTGTGCTGCCTCGGTTACCAGCTTCACATACCGTTCCACTGCTTGGGTATGACATGGGAACTTGTCAAACTTCCACTCAGCCACTGTTCCAACTGATTGAACCTTAAACCAAATATCTTGATTCGTGAATCTTTGCATCAAAGATGGTATTGAAAGTGTAACAGCGTTCCAGTGAATCACTTCAATGTAGTCTGTAGTTAGGAAATTGATTTTTGGTGGTTGGAAACTCCTCATTGACTTTCTTTTGTAAGCTAAGTTTCTAGCTTTTATAATTATTCTGAAACCTAACTCTTTTATATGATCCCTTTTATCTACTATCACACTCAAAACTAAGTTTGCTGGACAGGCAAAATATGCATTTCTTTGATTTACTGGGTCAATGACTTTGAACAAGTTTTCTGGAAGGAATCTTGATGATTTTATAACTTCAAATACATGCTCTGGTCCATTTGTGACTTTACTTTTCTTAATATGAAAGCATACAGGCATATATGACTTTAGGATAAAAGAAACTAAGATCTTCTATTCATCTGTTGGGTTTTCAATACTTAAATACAAACAGAGAACTCTGTTCACCGTTGTTAACCATCTTGAATTGGAAAGTGGACCAGGTTCGTGAACAGATAAATCTTCAGGAGAGCTACCCAATTTTATAGCATAACTTATGTCTAGCAGATACTGTTGATCTTTGCTTAAAATGTTCCATTCAATTTCTTGAATCTCACACTAATTACTCTAAAAATTTACCACTGGGAGTTTGTCATATTTACTGAGCTGCGTGTCAATCGGACCACTAAATGATTTTGGCCCAATCGTTTCACCATCTAAATTTATGAACAGATGGCGAAATGGCAATTCAGTAAAGTGCAAGAGGCACATACCCCACTGTAATGGTCTTTTAATTTGTTTTTCAATTTGGCATATAACACCCGTTTATTGGTAACGGTTCCATCACATCCAGTTCATGTAATAAAGATCCAGTTTCAGTCAAATAAGAAAGAATGCTATTGGTAATGTTTTGAGCAGACCTAGAAGAGGGTGCAACATGACCAACGAACACAGAACAAGGTTCCTGTAAAATTGAATAATGTTCATATTTTATGGTTCTTCAAAATTGCTTTGAGTTTACTTTTTCAATCACGACGGTGTCTTCCCATGTCACACACAAGCAGTGGAACAATGTGTGAAGCTGGTAACCGAGGCATCACAAAAAGTCGGTTCCAATTCCAGAGATGGTTTTATAAGAACTACACTTCTTTCAAGATCTTCAATGCTAAGTTTTTCAAGCAAAACTTATTTCAAAGTACCAAAAGAAACTGAAGGTAAGTAAAGGACTATATTTGATTACAAATTGAAATTTTACACAATGAGAAGCAACTTTTTGTTTCAATAAAATTTGTCAATTTTTTGTTAAAAAAAGGTGTTTTTTGAGTGTAATGCGCTATTAGCAAATTGTAAAATGTATTATTTTTTTCATTTATTTATCTTTCCTGCATTTTGTTCTACTAAACTATACCTCTAAATACTTTTCATAGAAGTTATATGATTTTTTTCTTCCAGTTATTAGAAAAATTATGAAAATTGTGTATTTTCGAAAAGTTTAGGGTCAATGTGCTACCGCCAGATGTAAGCAAAAGATAAACTTTTTTTGCATTTCACTTATCTACCCTAGAAGCAAGTTTTCTGCACTATAGTGTTTCGAAAAGAAAAAAAAAAAGTTTTCTTCGGCCCACTTTACCCTGGACCCTCCTTCAACCTTTCTAGTAAGTTGATTTCTTGCTTGTCAGTTCTCCCAGCGTAAGGTGTCACTCACTTTTTAGGACACAGACGGACTCTTAAGTAAAATCTCAAGTGGCCTGGTCTCATTGAGACAGGTACGTATATAAGGAGATGAAAGTAGGGAACTCATGTTCCCTCAGCGACGCTCCAGTATAAGGTGTAACACATTTTTCAAGACACAGTTGTACTCGTAAGTAAGATCTCAAGTGGCCTGGTCTCATTGAGACGGGTACACATATAAGGAGATGAAAGTAGGAAACTCATGTTCCCTCAGCAACGCTCTAACGTAAGGTGCCAACCTTTTCTGAGCACAGGGAATGGTTAGATATTTTAAGGAGGTGAATTCCTGCAGATTGAGGCCCAATTGTTATATAAATGATTTGAAGAGTTTGTAGAGCTTGATGAGTGTTGATATCCTATGTCTAACATCATCTCAATGTCAACAAGAAAATAAAAAGGTTTGACAGCAAGTTGTCTCATCATTGTATTTAGAGATAAGTAAACTCTCATTTATATTATATATAAGTTAAGAAAATATTTACTCCTGATAAGCTTGTATGAATAGATTTTACACATTATATATGTATTGATGTAGACTTGCAATTGCGTGATTAAACTGCATTTGTATTTAAAAATTCACTATGTTATGCATTTTGTGTATTTTCTTCAAACTTTTTTTTTCTTTTAAGAAGTATCTTTTGGGTATCCAAAAAAGTATCCAGCAGCAAAAATAGATATTTAAATCAGAAATGGCTTTAATGGATATTATATATTTTTAAGTGCTGAAAAATAATAAACAAGGATATAAAAATCCACAATAGCTGTACATATTTAAATCAAACATGATATAAAGAAATTAATGATGCAATTTTAGATGACATCTTTTGGATCACCTTCTTATGCTTTAAACATTCTGAAGCAATGTATCGTATAATATAAATGATTTATATTCATTACTGATCACTAGCTGCAATGTATTCATTGGAACATTGACCTAAATGCTATTAAGTTTGTTATTTTTTTTTAACTTTATGAGCAATAACTAGTTGTCCTGATAAAAGAATTTTATCTCGTTGATCATGTTGACAGTCCAGAAGTGAAATTTATGATAGCCCACCGATATGAAAATCTTAGCAAATCTTTTGTTAATGGGAAAAATATTAACAAAATGGAAAAAAAAAAAAAAATTAAAGGAGGAACTATTGAGCAGTGCTTCAATAAAAACTGTATCAACTTTATAAAAACACAGAGCTTATGAAACAATGAAAACAGATTGCAAAACAGCCGATTTTAGTCTCTTATATAATGGAGGAAGAACCAAAATTAACTAAGTCATAATTAAGACTTGAACTTTAAAAATAATTAATTCATAAAAAACTTAAAAGCCATGAAATCAAATTCAAAAGAGCATTTGAAAAGTTTTACAATTCAAGTCATCATACAACCCTTCTTTTGTTTTTTAAAATTAAATTAACAGTATATTTCTTAATTTTTGTCAGAAAGTTTACAAAAGTAAGCAAATCCATCCAGTAGTTATACATACAGCAGGGGTGGGGAACATTTTTTGCACTGAAATGCCTCATTAAATTTCAGCAGTTGGGCAAAAGGCCGCACAAGCAGAATCTTAAGGGTTATTGTTCTGTAATTATTACTATATTATTTTTTAAATAGACTTATTGAATCATAAAAGTAAAAAATATATATATAAGCACTTAAACTGCACATTAACAAATGGAAATAGCAGGAAATTGGTAACAATTGCTTTATTTTATAAAACAAGTGCGTATATGTAATTGTAAATAACTGGTACGGCCGTATAAGAAACCCAAGAAGGTCTTAAGGCTGCAGGTTCCCCATCCCTGACATATAGATTACGATATTAATAATGATAAGAGTGGGGCAAGGAAACAAGTTTAACACGCATAGGTATAAAATTAGCAGCAAAAAAAAGTACCTCTTTCCATAGGCAAATACTGAAAAGGCCGAGGTTCACCCCTTTTATTCTCACTAGGCTTTCGAAGCTCAACAAACACAGGAACAGGTTGTTGTATGTTCTCATTTGGATAACGTGGTGTTCGGAAGGATATTGCAACCTGCTTGTGAACATCACTAGGCTGGAATTCTGCTTGACTTTCCCATACAATTCTTGAACCTTGTTCTTCATAGAACCATATCTGTATATCTTCTAATGAGTGGAAAGAAACCAATGAATTCAAAACCAAACACTGGTATGTATCTTACAAAACAAAATTTCTTAAGTGTCTTTCAGATTAAAATAAAAAAAAAACTATACACCTTTAAACAGAAATGTAACAAAATTAATATTTAATTTTCAGGAAATGTTGAAGACAAACGATGAAATGGCAGGAAGCACTTTTGATATACAATATTTTAAGGCGATATATATTTATAAATATTTAGTAAAAATAAACACAACAACACTAAAGCATTCGATTTAATTCTATTATTAAACAGAACTCTCAGAGAGTTAAACTTGCTTAAGTAAATTAACAAACAAATCATCAGAATAATTGTCATTTTGACTATTTCACAATTGAGGTTTCATTATCTTATAATCTTCACTTGCTTACCATACACATTATAAACATTTCTAAATGCTGGTTTAATAAATTATAAATATGAAAACAAATCAAAAAGCCATACAAAAGCATTTTTATTTAAAGTAGCAATTTTGATACCAATGGCTACGAGGAATAACAGTTAATATTCATAAATATGCATTAATTAACTAACAGTGAATAAAATTTACAATGATAGAAGGGAAAAAAAAAAAAACATTCAATTTTGTTTCTGTATTAAAAACATTTCAATAAAAACTGAAAAAAAATTCAGAATTGCTAAAGTTAAGTTAAATATAGAATAGCAGTCATCACAGTATAGAATGTCACACAGTAGACCACAATTTTCATCAATATTATTTAATTATTTTTTTAAACAAAAAAGTGCATTGAAAAACATGTGGTGAAAGGTCAAAAAGTAAATACACCTTGTTGATTTTTTTTTGGGGAGGAGGAGGAACTCTGAGTGAAAAATACCAAATTAAATTAATTTAGTATAGCAAAAACTTAAATACAATTCCATACTTTGGGCATTATTGCACCATTATTCTCCATAAGGCAAAATTCATTAGGATTTCATTACAAATATGATCATGCAATGAGAGAGTGCTATAAAGAATTTTTGAAAATAAAACAGAATAATTTTAGAATAAGATTATCATTTTTGTCAACCTTAGAATAATATTGTCATTTAATCTTCGAATAATATTATTAATTAATCAAAACTGCAATACTCTTAGAATAAACTTTGTGAATAGAATTTTTTCTAATTTTGTTCAGAAATTTATTCTAAGAGCAATGCAAAGTTTTCAAAAATCTCTCGTAAGACTCAAAAAGATATCTTGATTCATTCTCTGATAAATATTCAGTATGCATAAACATCACATTTCTTCTACTTGAAAGTAACAAAAGGAAAATATTCCATTAACAATTATATCTATTACGAAACTGTAGTTCAACCATTTTTAATGAAAAAATTTTTAAAAATTATAATTGAAAATCAACAAATAGATGAAAAACTGAGATACGAGATTGTATGTAAGAATAAATTTACTGTAAACTTAAAGCAAATTTTCAATTTAACAAATTTATAAAAAGAAATAGTCTTTCAAAGACAATAACATAAAATAAACAAAATCATACAGAAAAAAGAAATCAAATATTTAGTTAGGATAAGTTAAACAACTAAAGCCTAAGCAAAAGCTGAAAGAAAAATGTTTAATGCTCAAAGTACCTTTTGCAACACGATCACACAACAAGATAACCTCTGTTCCTCCAGTTACAGGAGCGGAATAATGACTCAACTTCATTATGGTTAAATCAGACATAGCTTCTATATAAAAGGAAGAAAACATGTATATAGTACAGTAAATAAACCTATTTTACAATATAGCCCTCAATAACTTTATATAAAAATTGATTCAAATGAATCTTACTTTTATCATATATGGGTTCTGAAACCACAGGTGGCAAGGGTAAAGAGAATGAGTTGTCAGGACCTCGAACAAAAACTTGAAAGCATAATCTCAGAATATTGAGATCAATATTACCTGGATGGCTGAAACCAGCTACAAGAAAATAAGGAAAAATAAAATCGCAGATTGGAAGAAGTTGCTGGAAACATACATGTCATGAATCAGTTTTTGAATACTTACTTCCAAAAGGATCCAACTTATGTGCTTCCCGAACTTTGAGAGACTTTTCTATGTCTCTTTTCTTTACACACTGAATACCCAAGCTTGTAAAGCTAAAGAAAATAGGAAAACAATGAATAATCAAATACTATTCTGATTAGAGATACAAAATTTATAAACATAATATTATTAGCGTTGTGAAAATAAAAGATGAAATTTCCAAATAAGGCTCTTGTTTTTGTGTGCTCATTTCATAACACAATATAAATTCTACCTAATATCTGATATTTGTATATGTTTTAGTGTTTTTATTCACAAGAGCTTATTGCATAATTAGCAGTTAATTCATGGAATATTTTTCTTTTTTTTACATGTCATTTACTTTTGGGGCCATTAATATTGAATGTACAGAGAACAAATTTATTTTGCTGTAATACTAGATAAAATAATTGCTACACAAAGTTAAAATAAAATAATGCACAACTAGAATTTGACTTAATATCAATTATACAATAGAGATGTTTTGTCTTTTATTCCTGAATTAATTATTAATCACCACTCATAGGATGGCATATATACAAATGAATATATATTTTCCCCATTTATATGCTAGGGAGTTCCCAAATACTATTAACAAATGAGAAGTATTTTTGGTCATCATGTCTCATGCTAGTTGAAGGTAATGGAGTTGATAAAGTGGTAAAAACTTGATTTTTAATCAATATCTATTAAACAAGTCTATTCACAATGTTTATAATTTCTATTTAACAAAAAAATTAGATAGACCATTAAAGATTAATGTTATTTTAAACCGTTTAGGTATGAAGAAAGAAGGTGGAATTCAGCATCCCAAATATGATTTCTCTTCCTCTGCTCCCTGTTGTTGTAATGTTTATGTGAGATGCATTCCATACATAATACCTTGTTCAAACTACTATACAGTAAAGAACCTTACTCAATTAATTAATGCTTTAATCAAACTTACCTACAAGTCATATCAGCATTGTTCACTAACAGAGTGCAAACACCTCTTTTACACCCTTCTCTTCCAACAAGATTATGAGGATGCGGTCTGTAAGGGGCATCTTTTGTAACACAAGATACTACCACCGCATAAGGACCTTGATGATTCATCACCTACAAAACAAAATATCTTAAATACATATCCTATATAGGGAAACAAAATAATAAATACATATCCTGTATAGGGAAACAAAAAAATTAAATAAACTTTCACAAGTGAAGTATTGCAAGAATAAAATTCTTCCTCCATTTATGCTCTTTGTTATTATAAATCTAACTAAGTACCTTAAACTAAATTATAATTAACTTCAGTAAAAATGTAACTATTTATACAGCTTCATAATAAAAACTATTACACAAGACCTTGTCATACATAATGAAACTTTTGACGATATTAACTGAATTAAAATTTTAAAAAAAACAGGAAGCTGACAATCTTGTTAAGATTGAAGTAAAATTTTTAGGAAATGCAAATTATAAAAAAAAAAAAAAAAAAAAAAAAAACCTGAAAAGCATACCTGTATTGTTGGATAAGTTCTGTTTTCAGCTGTATTATTGATGCCCACAATGCTTCCAGCAGATCTTCCTTCAATTTCACATTCATAACGAAAACGAAGACTTCGAGGTGCAGGCTGTTCAATTATTCTAACATAAGGCTTATTTGTGTACTGCAGTCCAGGATTGCTGGGCATGGTGGGTTGAGTAATTTGATCCATTAACTGCGACTGGATCACTTCATCTAGAATACAAAATATATAAATATTTTGAGGCAAATTTTGAAATATTTTTCCTAACAAATATATATATATATATATATAAATGGTAGGAGTGATTTCATCAGAATTATTGACAATTAATACTGTAGTATTACCTTTCTCCATGTGCAAATGATAAAGATATGAAAAATGACTACTAGATCACAAACATCACCTAAAATCTGCTTCATTGATGGCAAAGGATGAATTCAATAAACGTAACTATTTTATAATTTGTTTATAAATAAAGAAGAAAAAATTAGACTTGCTAACATAATTCAATAGCAGTAGTAATTTCATCACAATTTCTTCTTACAAATAATAAATTATTCACTTAACTAGTTTCAGAAATTTTTAAACTCTATTCTAATTAATACATTAAAACTGTTGGAAATGGATTAATAGATTTCAATACTTTAATTTACAACACCTAAAAGTAAGGAAAATAAATCAATGAAGATTATTCAAATAAAAGTTTACAGTTAACATCCTAAAATACTATCAACAGAAGGGTAAAGTTCAGCAACACAGAAAAAAAGAGGATATAGAACTCACCTACATCAGAGATGGTTAGTGAGTCAGTAAGGAAGGAATACAACATTTTAGAGATTCAGAGAGATAAGGAAGAGGATGAGAAATTCAAGTCAGAAACTTCACAGCCTAATAATTGCTATAAGTAGAATACGATACTGATTAAAATCATCACAAAATGTGTTTTAATAATTGAAAACTAAGTAAATTATTCATGCAATAAAAGAACGTTAATGAAGATTTAATGTAAGTATAATTTTCATATTTTTACAACTTCAAAGTGAAAATTTTTTTAAAAAAAGTAAATGCTAATTCGTTTTAATGCTAAAAATTAAAGAGTAACCCCTCCAAGTGGCCAAGCTGGATTTTTTTTTTTTTTTGCATTCAGCTTTTCATTAAAAAAGTTTTTTGAATTACAAAGATTAATTACTTTCCAAAAATATACTTTGTGGATAAGTGGATATTTAGAGGGTTAAAGACCATTACAGTACCAATACTATAAAAAGTACACAATAAAAATATTTTTGAAAACTTATTCAATGTTTTTTAATACACAAACATCAGAGATAAAAAAAAAGTAACAGGAAATACTAAAACAGGTGAGTTTACTAACTATGCTGATTTTTTTTTTTTTATCAATTAAGATGTTTTACTTTTTTTTCATGAAAATTTATAAAAGTTAAAGTAATAGAAATTCAGTTTAAAAACAGTGACAAGATAAGAGTGCAAGGACAGAATTTAAAGTTTTATTCAATTTGTAATATTAGTAAATAAAAACAAGATGCTAAAAGAATCTTACTTTTGCCATTTCAAAACATCACATATTTTGAAGTATGTAAAAAACATTGAATTCTTTTTTTAAAAAAAATACTGATTAAATGAACTTTTTTTAAAAAAAAAATTCTGAATGTTAAACAATTTTAAGCCTTTAATTATTTTTAAAAAAATAAAACTAATGTCATAACAGAATAAATTTCACTATTCTTAATTTAAAATTTGCGAATTTTTCGCAATTTCGCAACTGCGAAAATGTAGATCATTCTCAACCTCACACTAAACAACCCTCCAAACCTAATAGATTTTTTTGCCCCATCATAAGTCGGTCATACTTAATCACACACAGAGATGATTCAGTTGAGATTACAAAAGCCAGGAGACAATATCCCCCCGATGGGTCGCCGAAGATTTGGCGCCAAACGTATGGGCTACTCCACCTCCAGATCAATGAAAACATAACTGGTGATTCAGTGCGGATAGCGTGTCTATTTCTGACAGAAATACGGCGCCTTACAAGCGATTTAATGGTACACTGACGATAGAAGGCTAAAAAAAGGCAGCAAAAATCAAAATAGACCTGAAGAACTACGAATATTCACCCCGAATTATGTAGAATCAGCGCACTGTTTCGCCACGAAAAATTTAAATTTTAATCGGCAGGATACATATTGCGTCAATATTTTATAAAATAATATATTTTAAGAAATACGCCAATTTATAAAAATGTAAGAGCAGTTGCGTTTATTTTCTAATCATTTATTAAAGATATACATTTCGATATAAAATAGGACTTTTTAATAGTCCACATAAAATTGCAGAAAATAGTTTTCAGAAAGAAAATATGAAAGGCATTGTTTTGATTAAGAGGGGGAAAAAATCAGTCTGAAATTATATTACACAAAAAGGGGAAGGGGTGGCTTTTGCTGGTCCATGTGCTACATTTACAAGCACTGACATTTTTTTCCCCTGCCTTCATGCAACAAGATAAATAGTAAAATTGCAGAAAATATTTTTCGAGAAGAAAATATGAAAGGCGCCGTTTTGATTAAGAGAAAAAAAAAAAAAAATCAGTCTTGGAATTATATTACACAACCCAGCGGGAGTGGTCTCCCCCTAAACTTTCTCGTATACTTCACAAAAAGGTGTCATTTTCCCTCTCCCCAGGGTAGCCATCTGTCACCGTATTTCACTACTCAGTCCCTTATTATTATTTGTTCCGTTTTCTTCCTAAACTCTTGTGTCATTACAATTTTAAAATGACTTGCGCCCAATTTTATAGTTATGTGAAAGAAGAAAATAATATAATTTAGAAAGTAAAATCAGCTTTAAAGTGTGACTGGGCTAAAAAGGATTAGCCTCGCATCTTTTTTTATTATTCTACGTGTTCATTTTATAAGATTGCTTAAACATTGATTTTTTTTTATCAGAGTAAAATAAGCTAAATATGTACCTACTCTATTTATGATTTATTTATTTAGCATCTAACGTCCCGTAACAATGCTTGGCAATTATGGTAACCTACCTTTCCCCGCATCGATAAAAAACCAGCGGGAGTGGCAAATTTCGGGGAGTGGCCTCCCCGAAACTTTCTTACATACGAAAAGTAATGTGGGGTGGGTAAACACTCAGTGGGTAGGTAAATATTATTGGGGTATTTACCCAATGCCTGGTTATTTTGACAAAAAAATTATGAATGGTGATTTACAATGAAACATATCCAATTCATGAAACTTAATATTTTGCAAAAAAGAATTGCGTATGTTCTCAATTTTTACACGCGCTGAGGAACTAGAACTTTATTTAACGTTTTTGAGTACGAAATCTTACTATAGATATCGTACAACATTTCACTACACCTCCGGTAATCACAGCAGTCCATCAGGAGAATGCCAAAACGTTTCGTTTGGGGATTGCCATAATTTCCGAAGCGCGTGTTTGCGACTCGCTTCAATTTCCGCCAAGGTCAAACGCCAACCATACTCACTTGAGTAAAATAAGCGAAACGCTCGCCAACACACAGTCGTAATGTGCATTTTGAACTAAATATGCAATTTGAACACCTGTTTTTCAACCAATTAAGATGAAAACTGGGCACAGATCTATAATTAATGTTAGCATCCGCGATATCAAGTTTTATTTATCTAAGCCAAATGGCTTATGAGATACAAGTATGAGATTATATAGACCGACAGACAGTCAACCCTTTGACGGATTTGGCCCAAAGTTTTATACGGACCTACATTCATGGCGATAAAACTGTGTAACAAATTTTATCCATCTAGCTATTCAAGTTTTTGAGTTATAGTGTTCACATGACTTCGGACATACAGACTTCGCGTTGACGGATTTTGTCCAAAATTTGATAGAAACCTACAAATTATGTTTACAGACCACATACCAAATTTCATCCCCGTAGCTCTAATAGTTTTCGAGTTATCATGTTCACAGACACAATTCCAAAATTGTGTTTTTCGGACTCAGGGAGGTCTACAACGTGGAGATCCGTCAAAATCTCGAGTTCGCATTTTTTGACGATTACAATACTTTCTCTTTGTATATTTCGTATACGAGAAAGTAAAAATTCGAATCTACTGTAGCTCAGAATACAATGTTTATCCACTAGTTTCCTTCAGTGCGCGTCAAAGTCACGCTCGCCAAGACGGAAGCGCTTAAGTAAGAAAATTGAATATGCAATTTGAACGCCTTTTTTATTAACCGATTGAAACAAAAACTAGACACAAATCTACAATTAAGATTAATAGGAACATAGCAAATTTCATTTATCTAAGTCATTGTCTTAAAGAGTTATAGCGTTGACAAGCATGCGATTATACAGACCGACAGACAGTCAACCCTTTGACGGATTTGACCCAAACTTTTATACGGACCTACAGTCCTGATGATAAATCTGTATACCAAATTTTATCTATCTAGCTGTTCAAGTTTTTGAGTTCACATGAACGCGGACGGACAGATTTCCCGTACACAGATTTTGCCCAAATTTGATAGAAACCTACAAATTATGTGTCAAGATCACATACCAAATTTCATCCCCGTAGCTCTAATAGTTTTCGAGTTATCGTGTTCAGAGACATAATTCTAAAGTTGTCTCTTTCGGACTCGGGGAGGTCTAAAACCTGGAGATTCGTCAAAATCTCGAGATCGAATTTTTTGACGATTACAATACTTTCCTCTTTATATACTTCGTATACGAGAAAGTAAAAAGGGTAGCATTTGCTGGTCCACGTGCTAATCTGCAAGTACTGACATTTTTTTTCCTCCTTTCCTTTATGCAACAAGATCGCCCATTCTGTGTCAAAAATAAGGATAAGCATCTTAACGTTGTTTTGTTTTATTTCAGATAAAAGACAATGGATTAAAAATAATCGACAACATATTAGATAAAAATGTTAGGCAAGATAAGTCAAACCCTATCGTCATTCATAATTTTCCTCAGAAACAAAAATCCTTTCTTTTAGAAAAATATTGTGATATAAAACTAATATGCTTGAGAATATGTTTAGGAAACCATTGAACCCGTAGCCTAGTAACCTTTTACCAGTTTGCGCATTTTTGTAATTTTAAACTACGGATAGACCATTACCGACGTTGTGATGCTCAATACAACTTC
Organism: Araneus ventricosus; assembly: GCA_013235015.1. Taxonomy (NCBI): domain Eukaryota; kingdom Metazoa; phylum Arthropoda; class Arachnida; order Araneae; family Araneidae; genus Araneus; species Araneus ventricosus. The sequence goes on along the minus strand of BGPR01005923.1, from coordinate 45,777 downwards.
CGATTTCGCGGGGAAAAGAAAATCTGACGATCGTTTACTCTACTTCCGTTCAATTTTGAGCAGGTCTTCTTGAGGTCCTGACCTCAAATAGGATCTATTAAAAGCATTCTATAGCGAAATCTGTAAAAGCACATATTTTTTTTACAAAATTCTTTTAATTCTGGCAAGTAACAATAAATAGAACCTTCGTTTTAATATCCCTTTCAGAAATATAATGGAATACCGAATCATTTTTCTCTTAATTAATAATATTGTTGATCACATTACTCTGTCTGCTTACCCTGAAGTCTGATCGGTAACGGTTAATCCATGAACTTTTGTCGTATACTTTCAGTTTCATTTTTCCAAGATCCCCGCTTCCAGGCGCATTCAATCCCTTCTCTGCGGCGTAATGATTTTTCGTGTGTGTGTATGAGTGTATGCTTACAGGATGCGATCAGATATTAATCAATAAAATTTTAAGTATCATTTGTGAACTTTCTAAAAGTACAAACTACACTAATACAAACGAGCTCATGCTCAGAATTTATTTCGCTAAACGAATTTTATTTGCATAGAAGTGCGGTAACTTTCTTTTCTTTCCGGATTCGTACGTCACAAGTGCGGAAGACGTCGTCAGACGGAATGTGATTTCCCGCAAAATGTGAAAGTATAAGATACAACACAAACAAAAAGTTAAATACTCCGATTTTTGTTACAACTTCTTCCTGTACAAAAAAAATCATCTAGAACAATACTTTTTATTACAATCTAACGCTCATTAATTTCTATTTTATCAATGAAAAACAAATCATGGATATTCTATTGAACTTTTGAATTATTTTAATTAAAAATAATAATTAAACATAACTTTCCCGTTTTTTTTTCTTAATGAAATTCAGTTTTAAAGTTAATTTAAATATGTTAAAGGAAAGTATCATACTTTAAAAAATAAAATTTACTTAGTGAATAATGATGACAAAAAAAAAAAATATTCCAGACATTTTTTTAATAGCTAAAAATAATCCTGATTTTCAAATTGAAACTGCTTGGTACATATTTGGAAATATCTCAAAAATGTAGCTTTCTTTTAAAATGCTCATTCTTTCATATTTGATGATACTCAGAAAAGATTCTGATGAGTAATGTCCATTCAGTCTCCCTTAAAAGAATAAGAAACATTATTATTAACTGCAATTTTCAGCTTAGCCTTTGGAACATTAGCAATGCTACAATACGAGTTTTTCGCAATACCTCTTAACCCAATAATGTCCAACTTAATTTAAAGCATAGATTTTAATAAATTTCTATTAAATTATATTTAAACCACTAAGATTAAGTTAACTGTGAAGTAAAATTAAATTCAGACAAAAAAATAGGGTTTTTCTTCTTTTATTAAATTTTTTTTAGAGAGAATATAAAAAAAATAGGTAGAAAATCATTTTTAAAAACTTTTTCACATAAATATTAAAGATTTTTAAAATATAGTAAAATTTAAAAAAAAAAATAAAAATCACCTTCTAATTCCTTTCTCTACCTAAAAAATAAATCAAATATAAAATAAATAAATAAATAAAAATCAAATTTTCATTTTAAAATCTGGCTAACTGGTGGTATAAGCCTGTTGAAAACTGTTTAGTAATGCCTATTGACTTCATAGACAAAGCAAAAAAGAAACAATGGAATGCATTTTATTTAGCCACAGAAGTGAAATGTAACTGTCTTATAAATAGGGTGCTGGGCATTAAAGGGTTAAGAAAACTCATTAATTAGTACTAGTAAAATTTCTAGAATTAAGCAACTTCAAAGAAATTTGTTTTATCAATGTGTTTTATGTCACTGTACAAAAGTGATATGCAAGACTAGAATGACAACATGGAAACGGACAAAGTTATCACAAAGGCATAAACCATAAATCAATTTTTGTTATTATTTTAGGTAACTAGATATATGCCAAATGAATGAAAATGGAATTAAATGCTATTTGAGAAAGCATCAAGTGTGAGCTTTTTGGTTGTCTTAGTTCCAATATTTTGATAAATTATTCCTTCTGTAGATTTAGAAAAATACTTAATCGCAAGAAAAAGGATGGTATCAGAAACTATGTAACAGATAAAGTATCCAATGCTAAACCCACATCTATGTTACAGGAGAATAAAAAAACATCTGAAATTTCCCAAAAGCTAAATAACATAAAAAAAAAATAACATCCTATTTTAAAAAAAAGTGCAAAAAGCATAGCTTACATATCTCAGTAAATGGATATTTCACTTAGTTATAAAACTTCTGAATAGCTACTAACAGAATCAATGGTCATTTGAAATGAAAATTAATATAATTTAAAATTATAATTGCTTGAAAATTTCTAACTTATGAGATCTTTTTAACAAATCAATGTTGGACATTTAGACATGACAGCTTAGAGAAAGGACAAGTTTATTATTCCGTTTCTATTAAGAGATACAAGCTTCAATTCTACTACTTAGTAAATGTCAAAATTATTATAAGTGGACTTAACCCGACTCAAATTAATAAATTATTTAATATCCAAATACAATATCACAACTGCAATTGGCTAAATTCAATTTCAGAAAAAGAGTGGTTATGATTTACAACTATTTTAAAAAGACACACAAAAAAAAGGTGGAGGCAGGCAGGGGTGTAGTGGAGCTGGAACAAACCGGAACGATGTTCTGGCACTGCTTTTTTTCAAGAGAAATAAAAAAGAAAAAAATGTGAAAACTTCCTTAAAACGCCGCTAATTTTTGTCATCCAGGTTAGAGCGTTCCGGCACTGCAAATTTTGCGACTACACCAGTGGGTGCAGGCATTAGCAAAAAAAGACAAATACTAAATTTTGAACTATACTTTTTAAAAAGCTGAACTGATTTTCTAGATGCAATGTGAAAATAACATGTACTTTTTTCTATGCATTTTCTTAATTTTTAAAAAATCAATCTAGATTATAAAATAACCAAAACCCTATATTTTTACTTTTTTGTTTTAATTTATGTAATCACAGATCAAAACATATATGTGATGAAAGCACAGGAAAAGAAACAACAAATTTCAACTAAGAATTTCATTAACATGTTTATATTGAAGTAAAGGGAGAAAGACTCTTCATCTAAGATTGAAATAAATTAACTTCATTATAAAATAATAAAAATCATGAATGTTTCAGAATGAATTATTTGATAAGATTCATTAAAAATTCAGTTTTCATATTAAAATGATTCAAATTAGGAGACTTCGGTTTTCAAAATACACAATTTGATACTTGGATCGAAGGGCTTGTAAGAATGCAATATATTTAAAAGGTACACTAATTCAATAACAGAACATTCTGAAAAGTAACGAACTACAGTGATGGGACATAGTTCTACAGTAAACTAAATGATTTATTGTTTTCATTTTTTAAAGATATATACATTTTTAAAAACTCTTACTCTTTTTACTTTCTTGTATACGAAGTATACAAAGAGAAAGTATTGTAATCGTCAAAAAATTCGAATTCGAGATTTTGACGAATCTCCACGTTTTAGATCTCCCCGAGTCCGAAAAACACAATTTTGGAATTATGTCTGTCTGTGTATGTGTCTGTCTGTGAACACGATAACTCGAAAACTATTAGAGCTATGGGGATGAAATTTGGTATGTGGTCTTTACACATAATTTGTAGGTTTCTATCAAATTTTGGACAAAATCCGTCATTGGGAAGTCTGTCTGTATGTCCGAAGTCATGCGAACACTATAACTCAAAAACTTGAATAGCTAGATGGATAAAATTTGGTACACAGTTTTATCGTCATGAATGTAGGTCCGTATAAAATTTTGGGCCAAATCCGTCAACGGGCTGACTGTCTGTCAGTCTGTATAATCGCATACTTATTAAGCATTCGTTTCAAAACTGATCTCCATGCGCATGCGTACTTAGCAATCTCTGGTACCAAGCGGAGGATTACGTCACTTTGTCCTTGAGACGGAGTTTGTGATAGATATGTTTTATCTCCTGTTTTGTTTTCGCTCGCTCGTATAATAGCGGATCTTGCTGGAGTGTGATGAAAAATAAATATTACTAAGTTTTAATACATAGGCATCTCTTTTAATATGATTATTCACTTAAATATTTTACAATCACTATAAAATGCAATGAAAAACCTTCTGATATTCGTTGCATTCTGGATTACAGTAGGTTCGATTTTTTTTATCCACGCAAGGGGAGGGGAAATGACAAATTTTTTAGCAGTATACTTTGTTTAGGGGAGGCCACTCCTACTGGTTTAAGTAACTTCTACTTCACAGAAATTTCAATAAACTGCATTTATGAGGAACACAAATAATATTGTCTATTTCAAGCAAGTATATTTATGATAACATCTTATGATTTAAAAATATTACGGGGAAAAAATAAAGCACAAAACATACAACTGCACTTTTAAAAAATACTTTCAAATGCTACAGTTTTATATTAAACAACATTAATATTAACAAAATAATTTAAATGGGAATTTTTAATGAATTTTATTTATTTTAAACTTTTGAAAGCCAACTTTTACATAAAAAAATATATCATTTCCATAACAATCTAACCTATAAATTTAAATATTTCTTTTTATTATTAAACAAACATTTAAATACAGCCTTTATCTTCATTAAAGGCCTTCTATTAAATTTCAAAATAAATCCATATATTTAAATTAGAATCAATTAGTTTCAGAAAATATCAATTCATTATTTGGGAAAATGAAACTAAATGACTCATTTTTGATGAAGTTACATATACCTTAAGGAAAAGTGAAAATTAACTTTCTTAAAACTTATAATGTAGTAAGATGACAATAACAAAATCACAGCAATATTTTAAACTTTAACTAATTCATTTCAATAAAATATGACAATATATACATGTTGTAAAATGAAATTTTCTCTAAATTATATGAAAAGTTTAATTAACCTTCCAGCGAGGACAAATTTTACGACAAACTGGATTTTTTATGCCCTGTTCTCACATTCGGAGTTAAAACTGTCTGAAGGTCAACGCTATTCCTTCATGCGACTCTTCTCTTCACGATTAAATGGGTTTGTCCGAGTTTCAAGGTGACACAGTTTTATGCTTCTGTCGAAAAAACTGCGATGTGTGCCCACTCGTGCAATTTCAAAAATTTTTTCATGTCTTAACATTTCAGTTTGATAATTCTATATCCAGTGTGCATTACAGCTATTTAATATTTCATTTTACCTTGCCAAAAATGTTTAATATGTAATAAGCCTGCCAATAATTCACCAAGCTGGAGAATTTTCTTGAAAAACCTCAGTCTTATGAAAACACCTCACTACTCGAGCCCAAAAAATCCGATCATTACCATGTCTTTAAATCTAAATTATACATCACAACCTGAAAAAGCAAGTGAACAGCAATCAGCATAGAAAAAAAGAGCTTTTGGTTCGTGTTTGAAAGAAATAAAATGATCATCAAAATCTATGAAATACAGTAGGTGCAATATATAGTATACTTGTAAACGTCACTCTCTGGCAAAAGTTCAATGTTTCAAATGCAAGGACAATGATAAGAAACTAAGAAGAAAGTCTTTGTTGTACAATCTTCAATTGGTATTATACTATTTTTTATTATATATTGCTTAATACCTTTTTTAGAAAATAATAGTAGTAAATCTCATTACTTTCTCCGATTTCAGTATAATTTTAGAATTTGCGAATAATATAAAAATTAATTTTCACTCTGGATGAAATGATTTGCTTTTCTGATATGTCTCTTATTACTATAATGAAGTAACTTACAACTGCAATGGTAAAAATTAAGAAACTTACTGTGTCGTAAAAAGTCCGCTCGTATAAAAAATTTTTGTGCGTCCGATGGAAAGTTAAGAGTTTTAACATACTAAATTGTAAAATATTTAGACTTAAAGGTTTAGTGCACTTTCAACTTGATTGATTCCTTTTGGTTTCGAAAATAAAACCAATACAAGTTAATTCTGCATTTGCAAAATTAGTTTACTTTTTAAAAGCAAATGACAAGATAAGGAGAAAATAGTAATGTGTTTATAAATCTGATGTTTTGTAAAAAATAAAACCAATAAAGCTAATGACTTTTTGATAAAGAGATCTGTAAGAATTAAACAAGTTCATATCAGTAAGTGTTCTCACTGAAAAAAATCAAAAAAAAGTTACCAAGTTTTGTTTTATTACTAATTTGATATTTCAGGGAATGAAGAAATACTCATTACATGTTAATGTATATCAATATAACTCATATGAAAGGAAAGAATAGCTAAAAATAAACACGGTAATAAACACAATTGACACTCTAATGTTCTCACTACAAACAGTTGATAACAAAAATATAATATAAATTTAATAACTTCAGCAACCGTCCAGAGATTGAAATTATTTTAGCTTAATATGAGCATATTTAGGTAGTTGAAAACATCAAACATATTAGGTAACTAATAAGTTTAGAAAAATTTCTAAATGCCAAGCGCCTGCATTAATTATAACCTGTTTTCTTCATTTTTTTTTGTTAGAATGGCAATCACAATGTAAATTGAAATTAAGAATTCTTCACGTGATTCAATACTATTTTCTTAACTTTATCATGACAAAGAAAATAAACATTGACACATTCTGAGAAATTTGGCTGATTGATTTGAATAATAATAATAATTAATATTAAATCTGGACATACATTTTTAAAACCGACCATAAGATTTTTTAAACTGATAAACAGTAGCATCACACGTCAAATTTTATGCAGATATCAAACAAATATATATCATATAACTTACGCGTACTAAAAGTTCACTCAATCTACATTTCGTTGGAGAGCGTAAAATCCACAGCCCATTCACAAAATTATGAACACAAAATAAATAAAGGGACCGCACTTTTACTCCATATGAGTCATGATTACAATTTTAGAAGTTCAGATTCTCCGAAATTTCGTGTGACCAGCGCGGAGCCAAAGTTTCAATTGGTCGGAGAAACTGTTACGTCATAAATTGGGTTTTTCTGTAAAAAAAAGTTTTAGTCTTCCTTAACTTTCGAAATTAAAAAAAAATTATAAACAATTGAAATAAATTTATAAGAATAAACAATCAATAAAAAATTAAATTAACCTGAATATGCATTAAATTTACGATTTTTTTAAAGTTCAAGCGTCAGGTAATGCCGGTAGCAAGGGAAATTCCGATTTCAAGTTAGCTAAAGGAAGTCCTTGAAAATGTATGCTGTGGGTACAGAATATCAAATAGAAAGTAAAATTGTTTTCATGCGTCTAAAAGATAAAAATTATAATGAGGTGTAGGAAACCACCACAGCTTTAGAAAAGTGGTGTGTTGAAAATGTTGTTTTCCTGTGGAATAACCACAAATCTCTAAGTCCCCAGAAAGCTCTAGTGTGACTAACATTCTATAAACACTGAAACTAGGGATGTATAATCTAGGGATGAAGAATATTTTACGAACTATTATTTTCTACGCAATATTAAAAAATCACAAATACCAGTGATGAATACTACTGTCAAAAAGGTGTGATTCAGTCATTTGTATAAAATGTACGCAAAGCGTTTTTTCTTATTTTAAATTCTTTTCTTTTTAAATTTTGCGAGGTTTTATTTTTTAGTTCTATATACTGTCAATAGATGGCGCCATCAAAAGCATGAACAACCTTCCCCACACAGGGGAGGGAGTGACCTTCCAGATAAGCAGGTCACGCTTCATCGATGCGAATCACCATACCCCAGCTCGTCTGGTATTATATCTGGTCTCCTCCCCAGATCGCGGTTTAAGATGTCTTTCCGCGAATCACCCATCCTGTTGTGATATGCAGTGGCGGTTTTCCGCACAGGTGTTAGAGGCGGCCGCCTCGTGCTTCGAGTCTCTAGGGGGGCCTCAAAATCTATGTAACATACATCGCAGTGCTAAGCCGGTGTCGAATTTCCGATATTGCAGCCTTAATTCAATTCACAGAAAAGTTTCTCCTTCTTCTCTTCTAAAAAATAAAAGTGTGAATGAAAACAATGGAACGAAGCAATGGGAGGAAATAAGCCCTAGTGGCGGACTAACCCTACTGACGAGATTGTTGGATGGCAAACGGGCCCCCTTAATAAACATAATACAGTTTGGGCCTCCAGGAAATGTGTGTGTGAAAGAGAGAGAAGGAAGAACTCTTTCTCTATATAGTTGCTTTTCTGAAGCAAACAAATAAGATAGCCCTGTGCAACGTTCTACATCCGTCTTTGGGGATTTATTGCCATTCAAATTCGACCACCCGCATTTACCGATGTTTCTCCAAAACGTTGAAACCGATCTAGAAACCCTCGAGCAACCCTCCGATATTGGAAGAGGACACCTCTTTCTGTGCAAAGTCCAGCCGCAGTACTCATTTAGATTTTTTATTGGTATCGGAAGCGACTGGAAAGGGTGCAGTTCTTGTGTCTTTTTTTGTAGTTTCATTTTACTGTCATAAAGCTGAAAAACAAGGGAATTCGTCTACCTTTAAAATAAACGGTTTTCTTGGTTGAAACTGTTACTAGAGAAGAAGGGGGATTCGAAATAAAAGACAACAGGAATGATTTCCTGTTGTCTTTATATTGAATCCACTCATGTTGAGTGACGCCTTGAGAAAGTTCATCTGGTGAATTCTTTAATCCTTTACTTTGTTCACTCTTTTATTTCTTAATAATTTTTATTTTGTTTTTTGATGATTTTATTGTTTGCTCATTGTTTTCTTGGTTGCTTGCTGCATTCGCGCACTCTGGAAACTTCGGTTATATATTTTTCTTTCTAATTTTATTAATTTAATTTTAAGGTTTACGTTTATCAATGTTATTTTATTTGCTTATTATAAATATGTTATGTAAAAACAACAATACCTAATTGAAGCAAGATACATGATTTAAAAAAATTGAAACCTGAATATGTTTTATTAAACAAAGCAATAATTTCAAAATAAAACTCTGGGTAATGTCGTTTAATGTTTTTTCAATCTAAACATTATAGAAATAAAAGTACATTACAAACATTTAAAACAGCGAGGGGAAAAACATTTAAAATTTATATTGTAATTTTGTAAAACTTTCTTCTATTACGGCATTGAAAGTTGTTTTTTTTAAAGTGCATGACTAATATTTTTTTTCATCTTCATTTTGCTAAATTTATTAAATTTAAAATACATTTCCAACAATTTTCCATTTGAAAGAAAGAAATACGATTTCATATTGATAATCTCTAATCCATCCGTGCTCTACATTCAAATAAATCGATGCTTTTAAAACAGCTTTATCGCAGAAAACGTCAAAAGAAATACTGCCGGAGTAGTTTCTTTTTCTGGTCGTTCTGCATACTGAATTAACAATATACTTTATATAACAATAATTCAGTATTCCCAGCAACTGCTGGGGAATACTGAATCAGCAATCTGATTCTCTCCTACATTATTGTTTAGCAACGGATTCGGAAACCCTCCGCGCTTTTGCGCATGCGCCGGGCGGAGTTATTTTCATCAAAATAGGGGGAAAGTGAAGAATGGAAGGGTAATGTTTACATTTTACTGAGCGTGATCTAACAAAGAACTCCGGAAATGCGCTCATTGCCTGACACCCCTTTCCGGCGTAAAATAGTCCAAAAGTGGTAAACAATAATCTGTTCAGAATCCGTTGCTGAACAGTATTAGAAGCGAGCTTTTATGCATTTTTCTACTTCGGAAAATTTTTTCGCGAGCCTGAAATTTGAAAATAAATTAAAGGAGAAGGATAATTAATGATAAATAATTAAATTTGTTTTCGTAAATAAATAAAAACAACATAACATCACTACATGTGTATTTATTTTAATCTTGCACTTCAGTTTCGTAAATTTTTATAAACTAGAATAAAGACGACAGGAAATATAATTAACCAAATTTTATTTTAAATATAATTTAAAAAGATATAATATTCAAAATCTATTTTTTTAATTAATAAAATTTTGTAATTGCTTGGTTATAATTTCTTTGTTAAAATTGACCTACATCAAGCTAAACATTTAATTATTTTATTAACTACCAATTAAATTATTCATAATTATTTCAGAAAGTCGAAAAATCATATATATAAAAGAAGCAAAAAATAATAGAAAAATATTATATATAAATTATTAAATATTAATTATATAAATTATTAAAAATATTAAATTGTATATATATAATTGTAATATATAATTGTATATATATATATTAAATTGTATATAATTGGATAACGAAGATCAAAAATTAAAAGCATAATTAAGCTATTTTACATTACATTTTTATCAACAATAAAGTTTTCTTGGGAGGGAGGCCTCAAAATAATTTTGCGCCTGGGGCCTCATATTGTCAAAATCCGCCACTGGTGATATGCGTTCTTGAATAATAACGTCGTTTTTGTAATTCGAAGCTTCGTCGGGAACTCAAAGGAGCAAGGATTCGATTTTCTCTTTGATTGACAGAATCGCGGTAATTATATAAAAAGAGAATAGTCGCGGTAAAGATCTCGTACTGTGATCGCACCGAAATTTGCGACTGTGACGTCAAAGGATGGCTTCTGTGGTTGATTAATATTGATTGTGAATGTGACCCATGAACTCAAGTTCCAACATCTCTTTCTACAAGAATTTTTGCTGGCGCCATCTGTTGACAATACGAAGAACTAAACATTAAACCTTAATAGAAAGTATTAAACGAGAAGTAGAAGTAATAACAGTTTTTTTATTTGAATTTTTAAGAACATTTTACTTATACTTAATCAGACTTTTTGAAAATTAAAAGTGTGATTGAAATAACAGTTATTTGGAATAGATATTTAAAAATAGCAATAGCAAAAATATTTGTTACTCAAAAAATCCTGGATTATACACCCCTAGTATAATCCACGATTTTTTGAGTAACAAACGACCATTTTTGTATCTATGACAATAACTCGATTTTGACGACGCATTCATATAAAGCAGAATCGACATGTTTTGCAAACCTCAAACTTAGTTTTGCCGATTTCACAAGCAGAAGTTTTTTACTTCGATAAATAAAATGTTTTTTTTAAATATTAATAAATTATTTTCCAAAATTACGGACTTGGGAAATATAATTTCACATTGTTTTCGTACCGTTGAAATCATATATCTTGAAATACTGGAAATAAAAAATGATGCTCAATTATTTTCTCAAAATTTGCCGACAGATCTGGCCAAAATGCCGACTTCAGAAAATTCTGGGGGAGGGGCACCCCCTCAACCCCCACTTCGCCACGTCCCTGCAGGGCGTTCTTCGCATAGGCACGATACTTTCGGTCGGCACTAAAAAGCTTAAATAAGAAAACAAGATAGTAAATTTAACTATTAATTTATAATTAGCAAAATTATATTCAATACAACAAAATTTGTTTATCTATAAAATTTTCGTGAAAAGTATCAAATCAAAACTATTTTCTCGAACTTTACGCAGAGTTACAATCGGGAATAACCTACAGTTTTATAGATTTCAAGTCACAATTGAAAACCGCACCTAAGCAAGAATAGTTTATCTCGTGAAACTGAGCTAATCGCATTTCGTTACATAACAAACTAATAATAAGCCAATAATTAATCTTGGTGTAAAAAAGACATCAAGAAAATTTTTTATTTTCTCGTATACGATACTACATTATTGTAATCAATTTCGATATTCTGATGAATCTTCGTTTTAAACCTCTCCGAGTCCGTAAAAAAACATTTTTGGGATTACATCCGAATACGATAATTCAAAAAAAGAGCGAGTTAGAGAGATGAAACTTAGTGTACGGTTTTACACAAAAATTGCTGATATTATTTAGGAACGGATTCGGAAACCCTCCGCGCTTTTGCGCATGCGCCGGGCGGAGTTCTTTTCATCAAAATAGGGGGAAAGTGAAGAATGGAAGGGGTGACGTTTACATTTTACAGAGCGTGATCTAACAAAGAACTCCAGAAATGCGCTCATATGACTCATTGCCTGACACCCCTTTCCGGTGTAAAATCGTCCAAAAGTGGTAGTCTCGGAATCCGTTGCTGAACAGTATGTATATAATTTTATACGAAACCAAAGGAAAGTGTGTCTGTCTGCTGATGTGCATACGACAGGATAACTAAAATACGTAACAAACCAGATGGATGAAATTTAGCATATAGTTTTATTACTGTTACTAAGCCACGTCACATCGACCTGAGAGCGTAGATCGCTCCCGACACCAGTTTGGGATGGATGCGAGTGGGCTTGGGAATTAGCTATGAGAGAAAATAGGGAGAAGAAATATTTTAAAACTAGCAGGTAACCCGGCGTTGCTCGGGATACAAATATTTTCATATGATCCCAAATATTAGGTTTAGACTTAATAATTCACGTATTTATTGCATAAAGATAAAATCGGAAAGAACATTGAGTTTTATTAATTATAGCTGATAACCCGGCTTTGCTCGGGATCCATATTTTTTCATATATGCCCGCCTCCATTATTTTCAATAAATATTGTCACTAACTTTCCTTAATAAACGTAAGTATCGTTTCAAATCTAGTTTTTTTTATTACCATATAATAGTATGGTTTGAAAGAAAGTACGAGAAGTCTGGAAAAAACAATATTTATTTTAAACTTTCAAACAATGAACCGTATATGTACAGCGTATATATAACCCCGCGTTGCCGAAAGTATAAAACAAACAAATCGTATCGTCCATCAAACGATCGAGAGCGTATGATGTCACCGATGCGAAATTCATCCTGGGAAGACAACACGCGACCTTGAAAAAGAAGAATGGAATTGTGTAGAAAGAACGGATTCATCGAGCGCAAATCTTTTTAACATTTCAGGAAAAAATTAATTAAAATTCAATGAAAAAAGATATTTTAACTGTTCTTGTTTTGAATCAGGGGTAAATGTCCCAGTTATCATCTCAAAAAATTTGAAAAAGATAACGAAATTAGAACATTGTATGTAGGAAATTTAAATTCAAGACTGAAAATTTTTCGGAGAAACTGACTATTTTTTAAAAATTTGTAAAAAATTAGAAAAACTACGCAGAAGTTACAAATTACTTTTATCAGAACGGGGAAGTTTTGCACTTTACAATGATATAAAAATAATGGTTCTACAATGCGAATAAATGATGAAAATTTACGAAAATAGGCAAAAAACGTCAGAATTTACAACTTAAAATTAAATAAATAAAAATCTAATTCGAATTTTAAAATAATTTTTACGGCGTTAGCTCCATCTTGTACTAATCCATCACCGTGCCGAATTTGATGGCCGTAAGTTTAAAGGTGTGGACGTGCATAAAGAAAAAAAACCCCCGACTATACGTACTTTCCTCTTTTATATATAATGCACAGCAATTTTTTTTCTCCCTTTGATAAACTGCACCATTCATGGATGGAAATGAAAGAACTTATAGCTATCAGTTGGAATCTTACGTATACAGAATATTAAATAACAAGGATAGCAAAAGAGGAAAGAGAATCCAAATATACAAATACAAAAACAACACACACTGGTTAAACATGTTTTCTAGAATAGGGTGACATGTAAAAATCAGCGGGAGTGGTCTCCCCAAAACTTTCTCGTATACTTCCCAAAAAGGTGTCATTTTCCCTCTAACTAGGGTTGCCATACGTCCCGTATACTATTTGTCCCGTTTGCTTACTGAACTCTCAGTCATTATAATTTTAAAATGACCTGCGCCCATTTTTATGATTATGTGTAAAAGGAAAATGACAAAAATTAAAAAAATTGCGTAAATTCTCAATTTTTACGCGCGCTGAGGTACCACAACTTTATTTAAAGTTTTTGAGATCGAAATCTTACTACAAATATCATGCAAGATTTCACCATACCTTCCATCTGGAGAATGTCAGAACGAAGTTTCGCGTTCAGGGGGTTGCCATAATTTCCGAAGTGCATCCGAAGCTACAATACTTCGTAGACCGCCAAGGTCAAAAGCCAACTATACTAACTTGAGTAAAATAAGCGAAACGCTCGCCAACACACAGTCGCAATGTGAATTTTGAACCAAATATGCAATTTGAACATATTTTTTTCAATGGATTGAAACGAAATTTGAGCACAGATCTATAATTAATATTAGCAAACGTCATGCCAATTTTTATTTATCTAAGCCAAAGGGTTTAGGAGATATAATTTTTACAAGTATGCGATTATACAGACCGACAGACAGTCAACCCTTTGACGGATTTGGCCCCAAATTTTATACGGACCTACAGTCCTGATGATAAATCTGTGTACCAAATTTTATTCATCTAGCTTTTCAAGTTTTTGAATTATAGTGTACAGACATACATACAGACAGACTTCCCGTGAACGGATTTTGTCCAAAATTTGATAGAAACCTACAAATTATGTGTCAAGTTCACATACCAAATTTATCCCTGCATCTCTAATAGTTTTCGAGTTATCGTGTTCACAGACACACGGACACACAGACAGACATAATTCCAAAATTGTGTTTTTCGGACTCAGGGAGGTCTAAAACGTGGAGATTCGTCAAAATCTGGAGTTCGAATTTTTTGACGATTACAATACTTTCTCTTTGTATACTTCGTATACGAGAAAGTAAAAATTATAGATCTGTATCAAAGTTTGGACTAAATCTATCAAGGGGCTGACTGTGTGTTAAGCTGTCTATTCATGTGTAACTGAACGCGATAACTTAAAAACGCAGCAAGCTAGATGGGGTAATTTTGGTACGTGATTTTTACACCAAAATTGGAGATTTGTATTTAATTTTGGACGAATCCATCAAGGATAAGACTGTTTGACTGCGTGTTTATGAACATGATAACTCAAAAACGCAATGAGCTAGATAAATGAAATTTGGTGTGTGGTCTAGACACAAAATTAAAGACCTGTATAAAATTTTGGATCTACTCCCTGGAAGAAAAATTTCCTCAATTTTCTCAATAAGCTTAAAGCAAGCTCCTGTTCATATAGAAAAAGAGGTAATCGCCATGGAGTTGTTTCAAATCAGATATTCATTGGTTTCTAATTTAAATGCGAAATTAAGAGAAAATGTATTTTTCAAATATTTTCCAGTAAGAATTTTTGTAAACGCTAGAAATATTGCATATGAAATTATTTCGATGATTGATAAAAAGGAAAAAAGTCTCCTGTGCGATCTAGATTAATAGATTTTAAATTTTTTTAATTGTCAGATTTTAAAGATTAAGATTTTTTTTAATCACTGAAAAATAAATTTCTTTTGCAGTAAGAAATACCAAGAATGTATAGAAGAGATGCCAAGAGTCAGGAAGAAAGCCATTCAGTACTACATTTACTCATTTTTGTCATTGACTCATTTTTGCTCTCTTACTCACTTTTCTCACATTCACTCATTTTTGTTTTATTTCTTCTTACATTGTATTTATTACATTTCTTACATTGTATATACCTATACTTCCAGGAAATATTTTTCTTCCCTTTTTACTTTCTCGTATGCGAAGTATACAAAGAGAAAGTATTGTAATCGTCAAAAAATTCGAGCACACACCAGCAATGATTTTGTTTTATGGAGCACACGAACTCAGTGGTTCACAATCTCCGGCACATGGTATTTGTCACCAATACCCCTGGCTAAAAGGATGAGTTTAACTTGATTGGGTAAAAATTCGAGCTCGAGATGATGAATCTCCACGTTTTAGACCTCCCTGAGTCCGAAAAACACAATTTTGGAATTATGTTTGTCTGTGTGTCTGTGAACACGATAACTCAAAAACTATTAAATCTACAGAGATGAAATTTGGCATGTGGTCTTGACACATAATTTGTAGGTTTCTAACAAATTTTGGACAAAATCCATCCACGGGAAGTCTGTGTCTGTATGTCCGTGTTAATGTGAACGCGATAACTCACAAACTTGAATAGCTAGATACATAAAATTTGGTACACAGTTTTATCATCAGGAATATAGGTCCGTATAAAATTCTGGGTCAAATCCGTCGAAGGGTTGACTGTCTGTCGGTCTGTATAATCATATATCTCATAAGCCCTTTGGCTTAGATGAATAAAACTTGGTATCCCTGATGCTAACATTAATTATAGATTGATGCCCAATTTTCATCTCAATCGGTTAAAAAAAAGAGGTGTTCAAATTGCATATTCATTTTTTTTTTTACTTTTGAAACGAATCCGTTTTCTCCACGCGCATGCATATTGGAAGCAATCTCTGATCATGATATTTAGCGGCTTCATGACGAAAGGCTTAATGCTTAATGACTCCTGCTGGGCGCTTTGTTCTTCCCTCTTGGCTTTTTTTCTCCCTTTTGGTGAATTCTGATCCTGCTCCGATTATTTTATTTCCGTTTGTTTTGGTGTTTTTACGTGTCCTGGAGAAACTTGTTGCGTTCTGTGAATAGAGCAGATTCGAAATTTTTAACCGAGCGAGGGTGCGGGGAACTGACACGCTATAGGAGAGTTTTTGAGAAATGAGTATACGGGCAAGTTTAGGGGAGGCCATTCTCTCTGGTTTTACATAAAATCAAACCTCGCACTTTTCAATATCGTTAGCCTTCGAGTTTGAAATGTAAATGAGTTTATCTAAGCAATATTAAACTAACTTCTGGTAGTTTAATTTACGTTACACAATACTGTACAACCCCGGCTAACTGAACTAAAGGGGGGGAGGGGGGTTAGCTTTTTCGGATAAAGATTTTTTCGGTTAAGCCATGAACATCTGTTGCTATTTTGTATCTAATTACAGTATGTGATTTTGAAATGTTTTGAGTGTAAAACGAAGTCAAAAGCTCTCTTTGTAGGCTACATTTATGTTCTTTATTTAAATTAACCCTCTGTCATCCGCAATAATAGCACTGGCGAGTTCGGGCGCGATGAGCCTGTGGCAATTTGGCTACAGCAATCCCTAGAAAGGAAAAAATCGAACTGTCATCCCCACGCCCGAAGGGATTCACCCTCAGATACCTTCTGACCCTGCCCCCAGGCGGGTGTGGATTTAATCGAGCTCCAAGCCATGCGATGTTTATATTTTATATGTTTTTGTCGTAATGGTGTTTATATGTGTGTGTGTTGTGAATAAATCAGAAAAGGACAAACTGGATTATCATTGAACTGAATATAAAATCACACGCATGGGAAACCATTACAGAGCCTGACAGGCACAGATAAACAATATCGTAATTAATATCGCTAATGCACATTAATTTTAATTTCAGCATTCTAAAATTAATCACTGACCTTCTTGGGGAGGCTTAAAAGAATAAAATCGGGATATAGTTGCAAAAAATTCTCGCCTTCGCGAATATTTCCGTACAATACAGTACGCGTTTTTTGGACTTGTGATTTCATAGCCATTTCGGATAACCCGGGTTTCGGTCAACCTGAGTTCTGTTACTCGGAGTTTTACTGTATTAATTTAAAAAAATACATATTTTAATCAGAAAAAGAATTTTGAGAAACTTGAAAAAAAGTGCACTACTTTGTTCTAGAACAGGGGTTCCCAAACTTTTTCCCCTCGCGTACCCCTTGATTAGTCTTTTTACTTTCGCGTACCCCCTACTGTCATACCCCCTTCAACCATCAGTCTATACAAAGGAGTTTTTATCAATGATGTTAGGCCCTAGGTGAGCCTTAGAGTCGCATTACTGGAATTTATAACATTTGCAGGACTTATTTTTGATTTTACGTTTTATTCCATTTTTACAATAGTATTAGCTCAATGTCAAAAAAATGAAATAATTATTATATCAATTTCGCTTTAACTTTATAAGGATATCTAAAAAATTACACTTCCTTTTGCTTTCTCTTTTTCTGATTTTGAGGAAATGTTTAGGACTTGCACAACTTTCACTTTTACTTTTCGCACGAACTTGGGAAAACAATATTCTGTAATATTTTTAATTCCTTATGTTTTATTGTGTCCGTCATTACAGACTTTGAGTTCGCGTACCCCAGATGGTCTTTCGACCCCAGGGGTACGCGTACCACAGGTTGGGAACCTCTGTTTTAGAAAGTGGTTTGGTGCGGCTTATGACGTAACGGTATAATCGTAACCTCCATCTTTGACTATACCGCATTATAAGGTGGAAGAGCAAAAATTTCAGCATATGAACAATTGTATCACTCACCTCAGAAATATTTCGGAATTTTATATACGGCGCGAAGACATAAAAACGCAAAAAATCCCAACGAAATTAAGATATAGAGGGTTCAGAGTTAAAGTGAACTAAGCCCATCAGATTCATTTTTACTTCCTCGAATACGAAGTTATACAAAGAGAAATATTGTAATCGTCAAAAAATTCGAACTTGAGATTTTGACGAATCTCTACGTTTTAGACCTCCCTGAGTCCGAAAAACACAATTTTGGAATTATGTCTGTCTGTGTGTCTGTCTGTGTGTGAACACGATAACTCGAAAACTATTACAGTTAGAGGGACGAAATTTGGTATGTGATCCTGACACATAATTTGTAGGTTTCCATCAAAGTTTGGACGAAATCCGTCTACGGGAAGTCTGTCTGTCCGCATTCATGTGAACACGATAAATCAAAAACTTGAATAGCTAGATGGATAAAATTTGGTAGACAGTTTTATCATCAGGAATGTAGGTCCGTATAAAATTTTGGACCAAATCCGTCAAAGGTTGACTGACTGTCTGTCTGTATAATCGCATACTTTTGAACGCAATAACTTCTTTAAAAAATTACTTTGGTAAATGAAATTTGGTATGTGGCCTTCTTACCTTAATGGTAGATTTGTGTCCAATTTTTGTGTCAATCGGCTAAAAAAAGGCGTTCAAATTGCAAATTTCGTTTTATTTATCTACACCCAGCCCTATTGGTAATCACGCCGGCTTCTAATTCCACTTCCGCGTTGGACGATCTTCGGAAATCGTGGTATGACGTTTCACTTATTTTTTTTCTCCATTGCATTAGGGGTTCTTGTTCGTTTTACTGCCTTTTAGCTTATTTTTTTCCTCTACATGTGTTAGGAGTATACGAGAAAGTTTAGGGAGACCACTCCCGCTGGTTTAGAAAACGGATCTCAAAGTTCATTAATTGCATATAAGGGTGTCATTTTACTTTTGTATTAACGGAATATATGGTTCATAGTTATTGTGAAGCAAATTCATGTTTTGCCAATTTTACACTAACACTGCCATGGTAGTGTAAAAATGTTGTATTTTCTGTGTAATAATGGTTCAAGTCCATAGTTCAGTTTATATCCACCAGTCAACAAGAACAATTACTAGAAGTCCACTATCATTTTAAAGATAGGCTGTTGCCTGTAAGTAACACGAAAGGTATTTTAATGTGAAAGGTATTTATGCTTACGAGAAAGTGAAAAAGAATAAAAATATCGATTCTGGCCATGGGAATCAACTGTTGAAAGATAAGAAAGAAAGGAAAAAAATCCCAATATCTCTCAAGAGCAAAAGGTTAAGTAAGAAGATTCTTCTGAAGTAGGTCAATCAAGGTGATTGGACTGGATTTGTCGTGATATATTTGTTTTTGTTCATAATTTGGACATTTTGCTAAAATATTTTGGATGGATATAGGACATCCATGTTTTTAGTAAAAAGGAACCGGTTCTTTTCTATTACAAGTACCTGTGTGAATTGCTTCACACATTTCAATTTTTAATTGCTTCAGAACTGAAATATGTCTTTTTCGGACAAGGAAAGACGTGAACTTATAATGATTTTAAAATTGTGACGTTCGTTTTTCGTCAAATTTATAACTGGTGTTTTTTGTCACTTGTAACCTCCTTTTGATGAATTGCAGTGCAATTTGCAGTTTCAAGCAATATTTTCCGTTCTGATTTTTTCCCCCTTCCTTGCAGTTTTTAGTAATCAACTTGGTCTCTTTAAAATTGAGTTCCCATTTATTTTGAATTTATACCTTTGTAAAGCAGATGTAAGAAAAAAATACTCCTAATGTAGAATTAATTTGGTTAGATGTTTACAAAATAATAATTGTGTTTTTTAAATTTTTTAGAAAAGAATTTTATTTTCAGAAAAAGATGTCAAAGGTGGCATTGGAGCCGATTTTCACGATGCGAAGGCATGTAAAATGTCGTTATTGGGAAATGATCTTTTATAACTCAAGAAGTTATTTAGAGAAAACAAAATATAAATACATTTCCATTCTTAAATACTTCAATACATGTCAGATTCCATGCATTTGCGTGTAAAAATGGCACTGTAAATATGTGGGAAGGTTTCGTGTTGCTGAGTGGGACAAATATTCTTTTGGGAACTTTCTTCAAGAATCATTGGGAAAATAACAGCGAAAATCAGCAACATTCGCGAACCCTCTTAATCCTCCGAAAGCCAATGAATGTTTCAAAAAATGCATGTAAGAAGTTTGATAACTAATAAAAGAGTTTGTTAAAATGTTAATGTGTGGTTAATATTTGCTGACTTACTTTTATAACTGGAGATAAACAATTTTGGAAAACCTAGTCGGAAGAAAAGAAGTCATGATTTAGAATTTAGTCTCTATTAACCCAATTTTCGATTATCCGAGGTGATTACCGTCGCAAAAAGTTCGAATAATCGAAGTTCTACTGCATTTCCCCTGTCTTCTCTTTTTTTCTCTAATTTTAATAATTTTTAAAAAATAATTTTTGGCATAATTTATAACAATACTTTTCATTGTTGCAACGCAATTCAAACCGTTTTCATTGTTTAAACAAATATGTTTGAATTCTTTTTCAATTCCTACTATTAGTTCACACTCTCCCTGTATATCTATCCTATTAAAATTCGAAGGTAAACAAACGTATGTATGTATGTATGTATGTATGTATGTCCTTCTATCTTCTCACGAACCGCCGAACGGAGAAGCGCGCGGAAAGTACCAAAAGATGGGGAATAATTTAAAGAATCCATTTCGGCCATTTAAATATCGAAATTTTAATTAGTGAAAAAGATATTAATTAAAAACTAATTCACAACAATACTTTTCATTGTTTCGGATACTTTATAACAATACTTTTCATTGTTACAGCGCAATTCAAAATTTATTTTATTGTTGAAGTCGTTTACTTTAAGGAACATTGTTACAACAACAATAAAAAAGTGACGCTGACAGAAATTAAAAAAAATGCATTGTTGCAATATGGAAACCTGAACAATGCAACAAGTCAATGTGGATAGAGTTTTGTGTGGGTTTTGGTAATTGATATAAAGAAACAGGGAAAATTAAATCGCTCATATAGGGTTTTTACTAAAACTATTGTTTTCTATGAGGTTTCACTTTTAGATTTCATGTACTCAGTGCATCTTGCTTCATGTGTATATAAACTGGAGGCGGGTATATGAAAAAATGCTGATTCCGATCAACGCTGGGTTATCTCATTCCTTACGTACTAAAGTCAGACAAAAAAATAATTCCGGAATCGTAATTTTACAAAATAAAGATTATTTTTGCGATTTTTTAAAAGTATATTTTGAAGCCTTTACGCGGACGGAATGATTGAACCGCTCTTTTCTCCTTATTTATTTAGGAGAGAATGTTGGGCATGTGTCACATGACCTCACTTTTTCTCTCCGTCAAGGAATGAAGCATTATTCGAGAAAGCCCGTGCAACGCCGGGTCACGTAGCTAGTATTTATTTATATATCTTGTTCAAATTTTCAATCGTTAATAAAGTACTTTTTATTCATCCAATCAAGTTCAAATACATTTTTTAAAACTTGTAGTGGATGACACTTGATGTTAATACAGTTTTTTCAAATATTAATTCATTAATTAAATTGCTAGATTACTAATTAAGATGCTAGACTTAGCGACAAATTTGGCGACCTTGGCGGCAAAGTTGGCGACTTTGGCGACAAAGGGAATTTTCAAGATTCAATCGTTAATAAAATACTTTTTATTCATCCACTCAAGTTTAAATACATTTTTTAAAACTTGTAGTGGATGACACTTGATGTTGATACAGTTTTTCAAATTTAAATTCATTAATTAAATTTAATTAATTAATTTTAGTTTTATATGGGAGAAAAAAAAAATTCTGAAATAAAATTTTTCTTTGCTGACCTAAGTAGGAATTGACTTAAAATTTTTTTTTTGTATTACTTGTTATCAGCATATTTTAATCCAGCTAACATGCTGCTGGACGTAAAATATGCTCTGCCATTTTAATGTTGAAATCAATGCATTTTTTTCACCAGGAATAAGAAAGTGACGTAGGCATCGACAATCTGCACTTAGATGTTACATGACACGACAGCTACTCGACTCTCTTAGAGACATTCATGCAGACAACGAACACAGCAGGTGCAAGGCCACTGAAAGAGCATGTATTAAATATCTATCATAATTTGAAATTTAAAATCGCTTTGTTAAGGGAACCCTAAAAATTAAATTATGCATAAGAAATTCGATTGGAATTATATTCCCGGCGGACAAGCTGGTCGCCAAACCATAAAATAATAATAATAATAATATTAAACCAGCGGGAGTGTTCTCCCCTAAACTTTCTCGTATACTTCCCCAAAAAGGTGCCGTTTCTCCTTCCCCCGCGTGGCTAAAAAAATTCAAACCTACTGTTATCCAGAATCCAATGACTATCAGAAGGTTTTTCATTATAGTGATTGAAAAATATCTAGGTAAAGAATCAAATTCAAAGAGCTGCGTACCGATTAAAACGCATCTATCGCACATTGCTAGGTTTCAATCTTGCCGTCTCAAGTACAAACTGACGTAATTCGCTCCTTTCGCGTGCACAGAAGATTGCTTCCAGTACGCATGCGCGTCGAGATAACGGATTGGTTTCAATAGTAAATTATACAGACCGACAGACAGTCAACCCGTTGAGGATTTGGCCCAAAATTTTATACGGACCTACATTCATGACGATAAAATTGTGTACCAAATTTTATCCATCTAGCTGTTCAAGTTTTTGAGTTATAGTGTTCACATGATTTCGGACATACAGACAGACAGACTTCCCGTTGACGGATTTTGTCCAAAATTTGATAGAAACTTACAAATTATGTTTAATGACCACATACCAAATTTCATCCCCGTAGCTCTAATAGTTTTCGAGTTATCGTGTTCACAGACACACGGACACACAGACAGACATAATTCCAAAATTGTGTTTTTCGGACTCAGTGAGGTCTAAAACGTGGAGATTCGTCAAAATCTCGAGTTCGAATTTTTTGACGATTGCAATACTTTCTCTTTGTATACTTCGTATACGAGCAACAACATAAGGAGCAACAAATCAAGCGAATTTAAACCAGCGGGAGTGGTCTCCCCTAAACTTTCTCGTATACTTTCTAAGTGGAGATTCGTAGTGGAGAAACTTTCTCTTTGTATACTTCGTATACGAGAAAGCAAAACAAAGAAACAAACAAACCTGAAATCAAATATCTGTTGCCACGTTAAAAAAAAAATATTACTTTGAAGCAGGCGCGATAAAATAGGCAATGCAATGAATACTAAAGCGAAAATTCTGCTTTGGAATTGAATTCCCAAGAAAACAATTTATACTACCACAACCGTAACAATTGCAAAAGCGCATGAATAAAAGATTTGCTGAAATAATGAGATCGGCTTGATTTACAACAATAAAAAAATTGTTAACAATTGATGCTTGAAAACATTATTTATTGTTGTAAATAAAATTGACAACAATAATAGATTGCTACCAATACGCATGCGCAGGAGAATCGGATTAAAAGAAATTGAATAGGCAATTTGAACGCCTCTTTTTGACGGATTTGGCCCAAACTTCTATACGGACCTACATTCATAACGATAAAACTGTGTACCAAATTTTATCCATTTAGCTATTCAAGTTTTTGAGTTATAGCGTTCACATGACCGCGGACATACAAATAGACAGACTTCCCGTTGACGGATTTTGTCCAAAATTTGAAAGAAACCTACAAATTATGTTTAAAGACCACATACCAAATTTCATCCTCGTAGCTCTAATAGTTTTTGAGTTATCGTGTTCACAGACACACACACACACACACAGACATACAGACATAATTCCAAAACTGTGTTTTTCGGACTCAGGGAGGTCTAAAACGTGGAGATCAGTCAAAATCTCGATTTCGAATTTTTTGACGATTACAATACTTTCTCTTTGTATACTTCGTATACGAGAAAGTAAAAATGAAATATGAATGCAGAAAAATTGGAAATGAAAGGGAATGAATGTCCTTTCAAGTTCCGTTTAAAGAGTAATCACATGTCTCTTTCCGCCACAGGAAAACGTGTTCCAGTTCACATATCGTACAGCACGTGGATGGAATTTCACATCCTTTCCAAATCTCTCACCCACATATACCTCATTCAGGCACTATGACTCCACATAAGTCATTCACGAAACAGAAACACGATGGAAATTGCCTTATTCGAATTGTTTTTAAATTGAATTCGTCGATTTTTTCGCTGCATTCTGAATTTCCCATTAACATAATGATAAATATAGGCTATAATTCGAATTCGTTTTGGGTAATTCGAAGTCAAAGTTTAAAAAATTGTAAAGATTGCGTTTACTTCTAAATTGTTTTTTTTAGTGAAATAAGTCTGTATCTAGTGCCGTAATGTTGTTGTTGTCTTATGTGTTGTTAATGTATAATTTTTAAGGCACTTGATTCTCTCGAGAACTTTACTTACTATACTCAATAATAATAATAATAATAATAATAATAAAAGAAGAAAAATTTTAATTAAAAAAAAGCTCTGAAAATGTTAGATGTGAATTGTACTGTTTATTTTAAAGTTTTTTTTTTGTACAATTCGTGTATTTAAAGTGACTGTTTGTTTATTGAAATTATTTTTAAAATCATTAAACATTTTTATAAGAATATTTAGCACTTCATGAAGTTAATTTACTTACTGCTTATTTATTTATTTATATTATCATTTCTTTAAAATGCTAAATATTAAAAATATCTTTACTGATACTTTTAGGTTAAATTTTGTCATCTTTCTTTTTGTACTCATATTTAGGTCCAGTTTTGCTTAACCGTTTAAGGACTGAGTTATTTTGTAACCTACAGTATTTAGGACGAATTAACTCGGGTTATGCCCTTAAGCGTTTAATTCGAATTTTCTTGAGATCTCGTCAACTTCGAATCAGCCAAGTTCTATTGACTTCTTTCATGGAATCAATTCTCCTTTTATTTTAGAATACTTATCAAACAGCAGGCTACTAATTTGAAAGAAGAGTTTGCAGTGACGTAGCTAGAGAATGGAGTCAGGACATAGCCCGAGCATGACGCCACTAAGAGCATGATATAGTATGATTAAGGCAAAGTATGGGCAACGATTAAATGAAATGAACATCAATTTTTTTGAAAAAAAAGAAAACTATTTGTTCAGTTAATTTTATTCAAATTTTTAAAAATTTGAAGCTCTATTTTTTATTTTATTTACTTACATTTTGTTTTATTCAATTTGTTTACATTTCCAGATGAAGCAGGATGCAATTTTAACTTTCAAAACTTTCGACAGATGGCGCTCCTAATTCTTCTGGCTCAGAATGCTTCGGATGTTATTCTGAAGCGCGGAATTTTGCATAAATCAATTAAGAATTAAGAAAGTAATATTAGTTACAAAAATTTAGCCGGGATTAAATCTTTCTAACCTCAACATTTAAAGGCTCGAATAACCATGTTGGCTACGAACCGGGGGAATAAAAGACCTCTATCCGAAACTTTCAGCTCCATATTAATTTCAATTAAGAGTTTTTCATTTCAATCAGAATTAAAAGAGTAAAAAATTTTACAGCAGTTCTCGATAAACTGATATACAAATTAATGACTATTATTGAAGTATTTTTATTGCGTAATTAAATAAACAACAACAAAAAAATTCTTAAATTTTAATCTGCTGTTTCTTTTTTTACTTATTTTATTTTGATACACTTTCTAAAATATTGAAAAGAAAATAACTCTGAGAAATGAAAATGTGCGGAACGTGAAGCGATTAAAAAGTCAAAAAGAGAAATTTATTTGCTAATAAACTCGCCATTCGCGCCAAACATGATGCATACGGAGAAAAAGACATTTAACGAAATGTAGACAAATATGATTAAAATATTCCAAGTGATTATATAAAAATATTTCTGTCCAAAGCAGTGAAAACAGACAGATATCAACAGCGGACGTAGAAACTAGAAACCTCAGTGACTTCAGAACACATGAAAACATATGACGCAAAATAAAAAAGCTAACAAAACAACTAGTAAAAATGACTTTTTTTTTTTGCCTCGGAACTGTTCTCACATTCTTTGCCATTATATTATGTGTATTAATTAATTTGATATTTGGATGTTCACTTACAGTTTGTAATTAATATGCATCACTACTATATGATTGAGTTATTATACAACAATTGAATACTGTACTACAGGGGTGGCGCTAGAGGGGGGACCCCCCTCCCGGGAAAAAGTTTTGTACGGGGTATTCAACTGTAGTTGATAAATAATAATATGGCAAAAATTTGCGACCAATTTCATTGCACTCGTAGCCCCGTACAGTAGGTCGTGCCCCCCTGTCGGGCAAATGGGCCCCCCACGTCGGGCAAACTCTAGCGGCATTCCTGCTGTACTAGCAACTATTCGCTTTAATTTCCTTATCATCCGTATTTGAACTTCTTTTGCCCCTGTCGAATTACCCATGTTCTGAAACGCTTGACATTGAAATAAATTTGGTATTCTTATGACGAATGTTTTTTTCCTACATTGTTTTGGACATAGCCACTTTAATTTTAACCATACGGCACCTTCGTTTAGTTCAGTTTCGTTGTATTAACGTCCCGTTTTGGAAGCAGCACGAGAGCTATTTTGGGATTTATCTCGTAGTTTTGAACAGAGGTCAGATGCAGAGGTCAGAGACACCTGAGCTGGCACTCCCCTCCAAACTTCCGCACCACACCAGCGGGAGGATGTTTGGCCCCAACGTATGATTTAACGTGCAACAGGCCCACATATACGGCGGATCTTAGTGGAATCGGGTTTCGAACCTAGAACCTTACCACTAGGCCACCGAGGCCTCGGCATTTTCAACATGCAGAGTATACACAGGATATCCAATCTAAACGTGACCCAATAGCTAATCTCTAAACATTTATAGATAGGCATATTGGAAAAATGCTTTAAATGATGTAAATAATTATATTTTATGTCTTTCGAGTACACAAATGTTCCTCTGAAAAAATCACGAATTTGAATTTCATGATTTTAAACCAATCAGCTGCCGCGTCGAACAAGCCCTGCGCGTTAATTGGAGGATCTTCCTCAAGGTATTCATTAAAAAGGTTTAAAATCGACAAAAACACGATTGATTTTAAATAAGCTCCGAACTTCTGAATCACCCTGTGCACAAAGATCACAAAAAAAAAGTGTCACCTTTCCTGCCAAGATTATCAGATATTTTTTGGTGGGAGTGTCGATTATCCGTCCTAACTATATTTTGACGACATTACCTAAATTTATCAGAGTTTGATGTTATCTGAAGAGAACGTAGATTAACTAAAATAATCACTTTGGCGACATCTGCCGACAACCCGACACTATTCCCCTGTCAATAAGATTTTGACCTGGATCTTCCAAACTTATTAGTGCTTCATTAACAATCCGGACAAATTGGAGTTTGATTGTACTATGGAGATAAATTGGAGTTTGATGTTAGCCATCGTGAGTATGGATTATCATAATCAATTAAAGCATTGCGTCATCTATCGATTTATTCGACGTTATCCTCAGGGAGTTGGAAGTTGTAAATTCTATGGAATTAATTCGTAATATATTAACTTTTCGTGAAGGTTTCGATTGATGATCAAACATTATAGCCGACAGATATTTCGAGCAGCTTCTCCGCTTAGGTTGCTCCGCTCTCCGTTCATGGTTGAGAATAATTTTGCCATTGAAGATCCAATTTTAGCAGCCAAAAGGCATTCCGCGACGTCATTTATAAATGAAAAAAATTATTACTCACAATCCCAAATGTTTACATAAGTAAAAGAAACAAATTAGGAAAACTAAGCAGTAATTATTGGTAAACAAAAATGAATAATTATTTGTAAAATTATCATCCAAAAAATTAAAGCTAAGATGATTTAAAAATTATTACTGCGAATTGAATACAATAGTCTAGTTATGCGACATTAAATAATATGGCATTCCTTTTCAACAGACAATGGTTCTGAATTAGTTCGTAAATTATAAATTGATTTTCCCTACCGTTATCTAAATCTGTAACTCGTTAGATAGATCGATTTTTAGATGAGTGTTTGTTTCGTTGTTTGCAACTCGTCAAAGTTAGGCGCACATGTTACAAAGCCTTGCCGGAGATGCAGTCAGTGTTGCTAAAGTCTCCAGGTCTATTAGAGCAGTGGTGCGCAAACCGTGGGTCGCGATCCCTCTAGGGATCGCGAGAAAAATTTTGTGGGTCGTTCAAAGAAATTTATTTGACAATAAAAAGCATAAGGCTTTTCTTCAAAAAACGTGGTGGGGTCGCGAAAAAATTTTACACAAAGTGAGGGGGTCGGAAGTGAAAATAGTTTGCGCACCACTGACCTAGAGCAACGTAACGTCGAATTTCCTATCTGACAAAACTTTTTGAAATGTGCTCTCATTAGTTTTTCTGGAATATCTCAAAAAATATTAAGTTTTCACACTACATGCGAATAAACAAATTAAAGAGCTTAAAATTCCCTACAAATACATGCTTTTATTTATCTTCTAGCTTTAATATTTTCTCAGATAATGGCTCTCAAAAATGGGAGATTTTCAATAATTTACGCCATTTAGACCACCGGAACGTCGCGTTTCCTATCTGAAAAAATCTTTTTGAAATGTGCTCTCATTTAAAAAAAAACAACCGAAACATTAGATTTTTTTTTATCGATTTTTGAAATGTGTCCCACAATTCTCGGACACCCTGTATATTGTTCCTTGCGTTTTTTTAGTTATCATATATACATACACGCGGACGGATAGATAGACAGGCGCAATTCTAAAAATATTTCTTTTTGGACTCGGAGAGATCTAAAACTTGGACATTCGTAAAAATCTCGAGATCGAATATTTTGGCGATTACATTACTTCCTCTTTGTATACTTCGTATACGAGAAAGTAAAAACAATGTAGTTTCGTGTTGCAACAAATGCAACAAAAATGCAGGGGAAGATGGATAACATTTTCTTGGTTGAATCTGTTTTTTCTTTCTTTCTCACCAGCTGCTACGATCGATAGACAAAAACATAAACTTAATTTCCCGGGAGAAAAGATACTTTTTTTCGAAATATTCCTTAGGCAATATCGCTTTGTCATAATCTGATGACAAAGCAATTTATTTTTGTTCTGTTTACTTTTTACGGATAGAATAACCGAGGAAAATGACAAATTAAGCGAGCAGCTGGAAAGAGATTTAAAAGTGAATTAATTTGCCATGGAGTTTTTGTTTTCGATAAACAGAATATTAATTCTTTTTTTTCTCTGTTTCCATGGAATTTTTTCCTTTTGTATTAAACATATTCAGATACATTTTTAGCGAAAGATATTGAAATCTGTTTTTTTATATAGATGTCAGCACTTTCAAACAGTTGGAAATCGCGTTTTGTATACTGTTTGTACTACTACCGAGACTAGCACTTTTGGACCATTTTACTACGGAAAAGGGGGACAGGTAATGAGTAAGATGGGCGCTTTTTCGGAGTTCTTTGTTAGGACATGGCCTTCGTCCGATTAGAGTACTTCTTAAAGTTAGTTTTTACATCAAATCAATAAATGAAAGCAAAATGTTTCTATATACAGTGAAGTAAAATGTAAATATCTCCCCCTCCATTTTTCACTTCACCCCTATTTTGCTGAAATCAATTCCTTCTCGAGCATGCGCACAAGCACGGAGGGTTTCCGTACCTGAGAATGATCAGTAGGTTTTACTTTCTCATATACAAAGTGCACAAACAGAAAGAATTAAAATCATTAAAAAATTCAATATTGAGAGTTTCCTTGTATAGAGTATTGTGAATTTCCACGTGTTTTAGATCTCCTGTAATTAGAAAATAGTGCTTTGTGTTGTGAGAATTTTTTAAAATACGTATTTAGCTAATTATATTCTCTATTATATGGTTCTATTTGCAAAGATAAATTTCGTTTTTATTTTTCGTTTGCATTAAGAAAAACTATTTTTTCAGACTTATAATATAGAAATTTTCAATCAGATGAACTGAAACAAAATTCAGGAGCGGTTAAATATATTTGTCAATGCGTATTTTATTAGTTATATTTAATTTTGAATTTTTTTGTATTTATCGATGCGTATGTTTAATTAAAGGCCATAAATTTTTTAAATTTCATTTCCTATTTTTACTTTCACGTTTACGAAGTGTACATAGAAAAAGTACTGCGATCGCCAAAAAGCCCACCCCCAATGAATTATACCCATGTTTCAGACCTCACGGAGTCTAAAAACTATTTTCGGAATTATATATCTCTGTCTGTGAACAAGATGACTTAAATTGAAAAGAACCGAATATATGAAATTTAGCTTGTAGTGTTTACACGAAAATTGCAGATCTACAATCAAATTTTGGACAAAATCTGCCAACGAGAAGTCTACCTCTATGCCCATCCGTGCGCTTGTGAACACGATAACTCACAACGAGCTAGATAAATGGAAGTTCGCACTTGGTTTTTGATGCAATCCTGCTGAATACTGTTTCACGCTTCTTTGTGATCGGTTTCGAATTCAAAGCTCTTCTCCGTCAGCGATCTTATGTAAATTGGATGGCGCTGGATGTGTTTTGTAATTGGTGTCTTTCTTTCAACTGTATTGTCAGTGGCGGATTTTGACGATATGAGGCCCCAGGCGCAAAATTATTTTGAGGTCCCCCCAATATTTTTTTTTTGCTTCTTTTATATATATGTGTGTGATTTTAAATAGATAAAGAAATCTTTTTTATTCAAAACAGATTTTTTGGTTTGAAATTTAAAATAATTAAGTGACAGTGTTATCTTTCAGTCTTTGATTCTATCTAGTGGGTAGGACATCGCAGTATCCAAGTATTCAAATTCTGTATTAAATAGGAACCAAGTTTCAAAATTGTTTTTAATAAATATAGTTTTCGTTTTTCTTCACTTAAATTTAATAAAGGTAACTTATTCATTTATAAAATGGTAAATGAGCTCAAAAATCAGCAATTTATCTTTATGAAATATAATGAATTTTACCATAAACTGAGAACCATTTTATAGCCATCTAAGTTTGGAGCTGGAATAAGGAGTGTCTATTCTTTTGTCCCAAAGGATAGAATGGTAGTACATTCTAATAACAATACAAGCAAAAAAAGAGGAAACTATAGAATTACTCTCCCGAAAAATTTTAAAAACAGTATTTTAAGGTAAATTAAGATAATTATTCAAAAAAAATATTATATAGTTTAAGCTCCTACAAAGTAAATCATTATTATTTTTTTTACTGTTCCTTTCTTTTAAACTGTTCTGTTCTTTAAAAAAATGAGAATGGGAATTCTAAAGCAAAGCAATTTGTTTTATATATAATATGACTAATCAAAAGTGTACCATGAAAAATTTGTTTACTAATTCAGTTTATTCACACGTTCTCTGATATAAAAAATATAATTAAATAAATATTCTTCAGTGGTAATAAAACAAATTACAGTGCTAAAAGGTAACAAAAATGAAATTAAACTTTAGAAGGAGATACAAAAATAAATATTACATCTGATATATTAGTAGCAGCAATGAAATGCTACTTTTGAAATTCGGAGTAAAATTTTATGAACACAGAAACAGGTGTGGAAAGACATAAAATTACTAAAAAGTCACTTTTCTTGCTTTTAATTTTGATAATTTGTCTATAATTTTTTCCAATTCCTGTACTGCATCATTTTCAATAAATAAAAGCGACAGTTCATTTAAATATACGGTTGGCTCATACTATTCCGCAAATAGTTCTTGACGCGTTTCAGAACTGAAAACGATCTCTCTCCGCTTGCATTACAAATTGGTAGAGTGAGAAAAAATTTTAAAATTGTTTCTACGTTGGGAAATGTTGATTGCAGACCATCTTTAATCAATTTGTACATATCCATTGGATTTGTTACTTTTTCATTTTTTGTGTATTTAATAAAATGTTTCACTTCGTCCTTGAAATAATGTGCTTCGATATCATCAGCATATTTTGTGGTTAAGTTTATTACGCAAGTTTCAAAAGCCTCTTAATGTTGAAGTCAATTGGTTTCTTCAAGGGGCAAAATTTCTTTCCCCCTTCCTCTCTAGTAACAGCTCCTGCCAAGAAAACTGTTTCTTTTAAAGATAGGCGAATTCCCTTGTTTGTCAACTGTATGACAGTAAAATGAAACTACAAAAGAAAGCATGTCTTATAGCCATCTTTCAAAAGAACTGCACCCTTTTCACACAAAGGAATGCAATCCCTTCAGTCTTTTCGGTCGCTTCCGATACCAATAAAAAATCTAAATGAGTCCTTGTGGCTGCACTTTGCACAGAAGAGGTGTCCTGTTCCAATAGTCGGAAGGTTGCTCGAGGGTTTCTAGATCGGTTTCAACGTTTTGGAGAAACATCGGTGAATGCGGGTGGTCGAATTTCGACGGCAATAAATCCCCAAGGCTTATTTCCTCCCAATGCTTCGTTCCACTGTTTTTACTCCTTTATTTTTTTAAAGAGAAGAGGGAGAATCTTTTCTGTGAATTGAATTAAGGCTGCAATATCGTAAATTAGACACCGGCTTATCACTGCGATGTATGTTGCATAGATTTTGAGGCCCCCTAGATTCTCGAAGAACGAGGCGGCCGCCTCTGACGCCTGTGCGGAAAACCGCCACTGTTTATTGTTAACCACTTACAAGATTGTATATATTTGTGTGTATTGCTTTTACTTTGCCCTGCGTAGAGAGATGTCTGTAGCTATCCAGTGGCGAGTTTCGGCAATATGAGACCACAGGCGCAAAATTGTTTTGAGGCCCTTTGTCCTACCCAATGTCGTAAATTTACCGTCGACTTAACACTGTGATGCATTTCGAATATATTTTGAGGCCTCCAAAAGTCTCAAGACATGAGGCGAGAGTCTCCAGCGTCTGTGCGAAAATCCGCCACTGTACTGTTTAGCAACGGATTCCGAAACTAGCACTTTTGGACGATTTTAAATCGGAAAGGGGTGTCAGTCAATGAGTCATATGAGCGCATTCCGGAGTTCTTTGTTAAATCATGCTAAGTAAAATGTAAACATCTCCCCTTCCATTCTTTACTTTCCCTATCTTTTGATGAAAATAAATCCGCCCGTCGCATGCGCAAAAGCGCGGAGGGTTTCCGAATCCGTTGCTAAACAATAGCTAT
>BGPR01005923.1:0-10550 GCA_013235015.1 Araneus ventricosus | reverse complement strand
TAGCTAACTTTCGTTGCATCCATGCACTCAAATGTGATGGCATATATCTTTCGCCCCCCCCAGAGATCTTACTCATCTTACATAATTGGGAAATACTCCATCACTCGAGATGGAAACAAATTTAATCCAGCGACACAATAACTCACCTGTCACGGTAAATTTTCTATCTGCAGTGGCATAGCGACCGGAGACAAGGGGATATTGATTCCCCGGACGCCAGATTCAGGAAGCGTCATGGATTCAAAATATTAATGAGTTTATGCTATTTTTGAAACAAAACATGATGAGAGAGCTTGAAAATAAACCATGCCCCAGGATAGTTTACGCTTGCTAAGCCACCGATGACGACTGGGGAAAAATCATATTATGACCCAAGAGCCACTTACCTTTGATGCGCCATTGCTCATGTTCACAAAATGTTAACCTTTTACGACGCACTACCCTTTAAAGTTTTAATTCAGACAAAAAAATTGTAGGCAGTCTGTTTAGGCCTACAGGAGAACGCAGGTAAAATTTCGTAAAGATTGCACTTATTGCACGTTAGAGGCTCAGTGTTCCTGTTCATGGAATACCCCATTTTATTCAACGATTATACGTATGCTTTCTGTATAATTTTTTTAAATAATATAAAGTAATAATATATTAAAGTATAGCTTACAAAATAACATAGAAATATTTTTCAATTTTTTTTTGTATCACAAAAAAATTACACAAAATTCCTTGGAAATATAAGATTAAATAACGCATCGCAGCTGAAGATTGTGAATCGGCTTGTGTGGTGCTGCCATGTATGCTTAAAAAGAAAGTGAAAAGTGAATGGTAAACCTATTTTTACCATTTATAGTTGAATTCAGAGGTTTGTGAAGAGAGTCAAGTTGGGTAATCCATGCAATGGAACACTGAGCCACAAAGGGTTAATGCGGTTATGTCACTTTTTAAATTAAAATACGATAAAGGGACATAAGAATAAAACCCCCTGGCACCATTTAAACATGCTAAGCTATTGATGATGACAGGAGGAGGCGAAAAAATCATTTTGTGAACCCGGCGCCAGTTAACCTCGCTAACTTTCCTCGCTCTGTCTATCTGTCTGTTCAGCTGACGTGGGTCATTTTCGGAAGGGTTTTCTACCAGATAATATTACAAGATCCATCCGTCACTTCACGGAAACAACCCAAAAGAAATCTTTCATCATACTAGACGGTATCTGCATACAAATAAGAAAGCAGAATGAAAATGAATTAAAATTTTTGTCTCAAGAAATTTCTATAGATATGTTATACATTTTTATATGTATGATTTTTATGCCCTTTAATTTATCTTGATTAGTTTCATGTTTATAAAGATGGAATTTTTTATTCGGATTTACACTCACTTCCCGGCACGCTAGTTTCGAAATTTTCTAACTTGCGGGTTCTCGATGAAAATGCACTATTTTAATATTGCCAGAACTTATTTAGCAGTTCGTAGGCATGCAAGTAAGAATTTTAACCACTGTTGTCTGTGGTATTTTAAGTTCCTATGATGTACGACGAGTTGATTTTATAGGACTGCGCAGAAATGGACAACAAATAATGTCCCCATTTTCATCACTCACTCTAGCTCTAGGCTAACCACTTACCGTAAGGTCAGCGGCATTAATATACAGTTTTTTTTAACTTTTGATTTATTCCAGTCTTAAACTTTTGTTTTACGGTCTTAACATCTGGAGATTGCGTCCATAACGTTTGAATTCCTGTTGAACAGATATGTTCTCTTCAGTTTCATTGAATCACAAAACATTTTGTGCTTTTTCTCTCATCGATGCTTTTCGTTAAATGTTAACTTTTTATTCACTGCATCCTTTTATGGTCTAGTTGAGCTTTTGACAATACAAACAAAAGAAAAAAAAATCAGCTATAAGAAAAGTCTATGCAATTATAAAAATTTGCATTACTATCTTCAACGGTTATTCCGCGAAAGATTCTGTTCACTATATATTTTGAGTGCTATCACTGTAGTTCTCTGCTCCCGTTGCTAGTCTAAATTTTTGTTAGGAATTTGTGTTGGGCTTAGGATTTCTGTGATTAAATCAGTAGTTTCGTTGTATTTTAATCAGCCTCCTGCCTTTTAAAAGTTAGTTTCCCAGAAATTTCTCGAATTTACGCAAGGCTTTACTAGAACAGCGTTAATTTTTTTCTGGCGACTGAGCAATGCTCTACAAAACTGTTTAGCTCCTGATTTACAATGCAGATGAGGTCATTTGGGAACCACACACCAGTTCTATTTTAAGCAAAAGTGCGGTAAAGAATACGTAAACAACCCAAATTAGCATTCTTTGTACAACTATAATTTAAACTCTATTTTAAATCCATTTGGTTTAGTATGCTTTTTTCATGCCCGTGATAAATTATTTCTGTATTAAATGCAATAATTCAACTCTTATATCTTACCATTTCATTTTGGATTTCAAGGATTATTTCTTACAAAAGATAAGTTTGAGTTTTGAGCTCGAAGATATTTTCTCGTAAAGCAGAAAACTGTCTCTTCTCATTTCGAAACAAGTTAATTACACAGCTCACATTTTAAACTGTATATTCCGCAATATGCAAGATTAGGTGGTTTAGTTTAGTTATATTAACGAGCCTATCTGAAGCAATACAAGGGCAATTTTGAGACGGACTTCGTAATTTTGAACCGCTGTCATATAACGAGAACTTCTCTCTCCGAACTTCCGCACCACACCAGCGAAAGGACATTTAATCACTACATATGATTTAACATGCAGCAGGGCCCATGCACGACGAATCTTCAGTGGAATCGGGCTTCGAGTCTTGAGCCCTCCTGTCCCGAAGCCGAGACTTTATCACTAGGCCACCGCGGCCCCGGACCACACCAGCGAAAGGACATTTAATCCACTACATATAATTTAATATGCAGCAGGGCCCATGGACGACGGATATTCAGTAGAATCGGGCTTCCAGCCTTGAGCCCTTCTGTCCCGAAGCCGAGAGTTTATCACTAGGACATTGAGACGCAGGTGATTATGCAAGGGTTTTTGCTTTTTGGCTTCTAACTTTATCATACCTATAGAATGACTTCATATTTATAGCGTTGTACGAGAATACCGTAAGCTGATATTTTACAAAAAAGAATGTTAAAAGATTGTCTTTAAAAAAGAACAATTTTTTTCCTGTTAACAGACGAAGACATTGTTATTTTTGAAAATCGCAGTAATACGAGGGCAATTCGGAAACTAACCGCCGTTTGGGCGTGGCGCTGGAAGTACGGTTCGGAGCGCCCTCAATCGAATGCACGAGCAATCTGTGATTCAGTAAGATTCCAGTCGGCGAGTGAGAGTGTCGTAGAGCCAAGCGTTTGCTAATTATAACGTGACAAAATGTGTGCCGCCATAGAAAATCCCGCGAATTGTGAGGTGCGAGGAGTGATAAGATTTCTTTGGGCGAAAAAACTGTCAGCAGCGGATATCCATCGTGAATTGTGCGCCGTATACGGGCCAAACATTATGAGTGAAGGTGTAGTGCGTCAATGGGTACGCTTTTTCAAGGACGGAAGAACAAACATCCTTGACGAATCACGGAGTGGAAGGCCATCTGTAGTGAGTGCTGATGTCATCAAAGAAATCGATGAAAAAATTAATTTGCTCCGTAATTTCACAATCTCCCAACTTTCAGAACACCTTTCAAACATTTCTCGGATAGTTTTGTATGAGAGAGTAAAGGGAAAATTAGGCTACCGGAAGTTCTGTGCTCGATGGGTACCGAAAATGCTCACAGAGATCCACAAAACCAGTTGAATGGGCGCTGCCTTAGAATTTCTTTCCCGGTACCACACGGATGGGGAGGACTTTTTGAACAGAATAGTGGCTGGTGACGAAACTTGGGTAGCTCATGTCAATGCGGAGACAAAACAACAGTCTATGGCATGGGGTCATACCGGTTCTCCAACCCGACTGAGGAAAGCCCGTCAAACTCTGTCAGCGAAGAAGCTGATGGTTGCCGTCTTTTGGGATGCTCAAGGAATCTTGCTTATCGAATTCATGACACGTGGAACAACAATCAATTCCGAGGTTTACTGTCGCACGTGAAGAAACTTAAAAGAGCCATCCAGAACAAAAGTCGCGGCCTACTGTGTTCTGGGGTTGTGCTTCTGCACGATAACGCGCACCCTCACACTGCTTTAAGAACTGGAGAGGTTCTGCTCAAATTCAAATGGGATGTGTTTCAACATCCTTCCTACAGCCCGGACATGGCTCTTTCTGATTTTCATCTGTTCACTGCAATGAAGAAGTCGCTTGGGGGACAGCATTTCGCTGACGATGAGGAACTTTAAAACGCTGTGGCACACTGGTTAAAATCGCAGGCGGCCGCTTTTTATGCAGAAGGAATTGGTAAATTGGTGAAACGGTACGACAAGTGCTTGAATAATGGGGGAGACTATGTTGAAAAATAGAGGAGAGTTGTACCTTTGATATGTAAATAAATTTTTTTTTCCTTCTGTGCTGGTTTGTTTTTTTACAGCGATTCGGAGGTTACTTTCCGAATTGCCCTCGTATAATAAATTCCACATGCTGTTTTCTCTGCTTTATTCTTCGAATATAATACTGCATATCACAGTACAAATCTGTATAGGAAACCGAGTTACCCTGGCCCTGCCTTTGCATTCGGGGTCAGTTGAAGAACGGCAGATACGACAGGTCGGAGTCTTAAAAGCCATCACCAATCAAGGGCCAAACCCTCCCGAAGGAGGTACGTTCTGTCATTGTAATGGGGTAACTCAGCCCCACAATTACTATACCCCCAGGGATGCGGGAACCCGCTTACTTATCTGGCTGCTTCCGACCCACGTACTCGTGATGCCGCCGGTGGGGAAGTATAAATCTCCACGTCAGAGGTAAATTATCTTATCACTATCGCCACAACACAAAAAAATGTTTCAACCTGTTGGACCACGGGAAACAACTAACTCATTATAAATGCACAAACATAACATTATTGCCATAATTATTTTTTTGCTAAAACTGTCAAAAATAATGATTTTGAACGTAGGCAAGAGAACGAAGCAAATTTGTCTCACGCCACCTACTAAGTCAAAACTGGCGGATGTCAGACGCACTTGCTTCATGGGGAGATTAAACGTGCCAAGTAACAATTTCAACATTTTACTGGAGAGTCAAAAGAAATTCCAGAGCGCAATGGATTGCAATCTGCAATTTATTTTTTGAGAGCCGGTTATCTTTTGTTCCTTTCAACCTACAGCTACGCCAGTTTGTCCATCCATAAATACAGTCAGGATGATGCAAATATAATATAAATGTCAAAATCCGCAAAATTGGATTTAAGATAGTTTACCTCCGAAGTACAGAAATATGAATAACTTTGACACTATTCTAGGAAATCAGTAATTATTCTTCGTATCTCCATTTATATTTTTCCTTTCTGCTCCCTCGATTCATTCGGAATAAATTTAATACCAAAACTTTCTTTCTCCCACCTCCATTCTTTCATCACGAATTTCCACAGATATTTTCAATTTATGCGGTTTTTAGCAGCGTTAGCTTGCCTGAAGGCTACATAGTTTTGAAGAAGAATCTTTATTGATTTTGTGCTTACCTAGTTGAAACAGTTGCTCCTGTTCTCGAGTCATCGTGATGGAACGGTATGCATCTCATTTCGGCTCCATCTTTTCATTCACAAAGATCTCTGGCTTATTAGAAAGAATCTGCGGACTTCAAAAGTTATAAACTATGCTCGCAAGAATTTGTAACCGAGATCTCACAGATAATGTTTAGCACTTGCATTGAATGGGTTTCCATTTCAAGAAGTAATTAGAATGAGAAATAGATATTCTGTAGAGGCTATTAAACTTAGAAGTAATCTTCAACGAGTAAGGAAAATTACTTTCTTCGAAGATACATTGCTTCGATTTAAAATGATTTTCGTCTTATCAGAAGATTCCTACTTTGTTCCTCCTTTGTTTTTCATCTAATGGCTGGTATTTTTTTAATCGAAAGTTTTCGAATGATTCGATCTAAGAGGCGGGCCGCGGTGGCCTAGTGGTAAGGTCTCGGCCTTGGGGCCGGAGGGATCCAGGTTCGAGACCCGATTCCACTGAAGATCCGCCGTGTATGGGGCCTGTTGCACGCTGAATCATACGTAGTGGCCAAACGCCCTCCCGTTGGTGTGGCGCAAAAATACCCACACTGGCCCGGCCTACCCAAAAAGGGTGCAAGGCCGGTAGAGGACCAGTGGGGAGACCTCAACCAGCATGTGAAGGACGGGATGTATTGGGTACAATAAAAAAAATATGATACAGGCATTGCCCGAACAGGGGCAGTAATTTTAAATACATGAGAGCTGGGAGTGTAAACATGGCTCGACCCACCTCGGTGGGGAGAATATAGCTTGAATTACTGCTCGGGCAAACAAGGAACAGTAAAAATATATAAAAATAGATAAGTATTGAAAAAGAAACAAACAAATAAACACAGAAAAAGCAGTAAAAATCAGGTATATGAAAAGGTCAAATATTTTGAAACCCCATAATATAAAAACAAAACATACACAAACAATATTACACATCAAACGACACACAAAACACAGATAGAAACAGTACCAAACATAGAATTAAAAATACATAAATTAATAATAATAATAATAATTACTTCTAGATAGAGAGGAATAAATTCCGTTAGTCAACGGTAATGCACGTCCCGCGTATAAGGGAATATCAAATTATCAGTTACAGAATGTTTTTTTGAGAAAAACTGCGCAAGTTAAAAATTACTTTATGTCCTATACAGGATAAAACGGCCAATGGGAGAGGAAAAGGAATGAAATCATGTAGTCTAAAAATAAAAACAAGGTCAAAAAGTAGAATGCATAGCCCCATCACCCCCCCAAAAAATCTAAACAACGTTAGGGCATTGACAACGTGGCAACAGGTTTCCAGAACTACGGAGAGACTCGGGAATTGGAACAGTTATCTATTGTCGGGGCCAATGGACCAATAGCTGCCATAGGGCGCCGAGAGAATCCCACACCAAGGAACCGACAGGGTACAATAAGTTAAAAAAACACGCAAAAACAAGTGGAGAGCGCTATAAACCTATAGAACTGTCATTCAGTGAAAAATTAAATAAAAAATAAAAAGTATTTCTTAAAAAGCTCAATTCATGTAAATAATAAAAAAAAAAGAAAGACTCAGCAGGCGGGAAGTCAGGAGCACAGAATGCTGAACTGTAGAAAGTGTGAAATAAAAACCAATCCTGAGAGGAGATGTCAAGTGAAGAGTCCTTGGCAAAATGGTAAAAGATAAAAAGAGTAAGAACAGTCTTTCAATATGATAAGATAGAAGTAACACGGACCCTCAAGACATCATTGGAGTCAGTTATGGTCTCTCTCCTGGGTCAGCGTATCGCAAATGTCCCTGCTGGTCCTGAAAGCGCCTTCCATTTTGGTGACAGCCTGTCTATTTGTTAAGAGATTGTTAAACCACGCTTTTTTGTGTTCATCTGCGGGTTTAATTAGATGGAACTCTTTGGTGAGGGAACAGGAGAAGATATAATGATCTGCATCACCCAACATTCCGCAGATACAGTGTGGAGAGTCTAAGAATTTAAAGCGGTGAAGGTAAGATGGGAATGGACCATGTCCACTGAGAAAATATATTAAAAACTTATTATGGATTAAAAATTTTGGGCTTACCTGATTAATGTAACCTCTCACCCTAATTTCCGAAGCTGAATCGCAGCTATTCCAGTATTCATTCCATTCGTTTACTATGTAATTCTTTAGGAGGCCTTTGAGGTGGGAGTAGGGAGCAGGAATGACAAATTTCTCACCGGATGTTATGGCCAATTTGGCTTGTTGGTCGGCCAATTCGTTTCCAGGAATTCCCACATGGGCTTTAACCCAGGAAAGGCCGACCATGATCTTTGCCTTAAAGATGTTTGATTTTACTTTGTTAACGAATTCAGATCTGGTATTCGCGCTATTAATGGCAGATATCGAAGAGAGGCTATCAGTATGTATGTTGACTTTCACTTTCTCTTTGACAGCCCAGTTGACTGCGAATTCAATTGCGGCTAATTCTGCCTGGAATACCGAGTTGAAGGTGTTCAGTTTAAATAGATAGTTCTGGATATTAATTTCATCTTTGAGAATACACACGGCGAATCCAGTCTCATTTTCGATTCTGGATCCGTCCGTGTATATCTCATAGTCGGCATTTGAAATTTTACTGTCTAGGTTAATAAGTTTCTGTCTGGAGGGAATATTTTTAAATGGCACGTATTTATCCAAGAGATTTATATCGAAAATGGTGTTATATTCATTAGACCGGTTCACCCAGATCCGGAATTTGATAAACTCAGCCTTGGCTACTATGTGAAGGGGAGGAATTCCGGTGAGTACGTTGAGAACATTGGTGGATGAAG
The DNA here is from genome assembly GCA_013235015.1 of Araneus ventricosus. Classification (NCBI taxonomy): domain Eukaryota; kingdom Metazoa; phylum Arthropoda; class Arachnida; order Araneae; family Araneidae; genus Araneus; species Araneus ventricosus. The sequence goes on along the minus strand of BGPR01005923.1, from coordinate 2,113 downwards.
TGCGGAAAGCCCTTGTAAATTTCAGTAAGAATATTCTTTGAATGCTATGAAGTCTATCGATTTGGTTCTTTGTTAAGGCCCCTCCCCAAACACTTGCACCATAGAGTAGAGCCTTTTCAATAACTGTGTAGTACCAAATTTTTAAGAGATTTTTATTCATATTCCATTTAGACTTTACTACTCTATTAAAATTTGATGTTAGGAATAAAGCTTTTGCATGCAAAGTTAAAAAGTGGGCGGTCCAAGATAGTTTATTATCTATTGTGATTCCTAAAATTTTAAGGCTGTCACTTACCTTGATTGAGTGGTTTTTGATCTTGAAAGTTGGTTTTCTATTAAGGACTGTAGAATTCCTTTTTGAAAACTTTTGGGAGGCGATGCTCCTGTACACCACCGCCTGGCATTTTTCTATGGAAAGTTTGAGCTCTAAATCCTCAAGTTTATCGGAAATGGCAGCCAAAATTAAATTAGTCTTATTTTCCAATTCCCTGGCCGTTCGTCCTCCAATTAATAGTGTACCAGGTCGCTCTGCTAGAAAGCTTGAATATGTAAATCAGGTCTGTCATTTATTAGAATAGAGCATGTTCATATATTCCATATTGTACGGACGAGTCTACGACCTGGGCATCCTTTAGAGTAAGTCAAGGAATTTTCCAGAACGTCGTTAGATGTAAAAAAACACCTTCTATTTTGAGATAAAAGGTAGATAAAATTCTTAAAAAAGCGGGAAGCATAAGATTCCTAAGGTTTTAAAAAAAGAACCGGCCAGTTCATGGTATCGAAGGCTGATTTTATGTCTGAGAAACTGAGGGCGAGAGATGTTAAAGGCATCTTATATGTCTCTATTAGAATCATGAATGGCCAGATCTGGCTTTGCGCTCTGATAAGCCAGAGTGATTGTGGTGTCAAGATGACCGACTGTTCTGACTCAGCTACTATTGCCAAGTTAGAAGAAAGAGCCCTCTCTAATCTTTACAAAGTTGGGAAGACAGACAGGCGGTATGATGTCAAAGACCAGGATCTACCATCTTTAGAGAAGAAAAAGACTTGTAGCATTTCCAGATGTTCAGGAAAGTAATTGAATTTAAAACAGATGTTAATTAAGTCAGGCTAAATTCTTTATACTGGACGAGAACCGCTCTCCACATCCAAATCTATCCATCAAAGGCACGCAGGTCCTTTTAAAGCATTGATACTCTCATCTATATTTCTCTCATAGGACAACGTGGCCAATTATAGGGTATCAATCCAAATTGTCTTCTGACAGGAAGGGCTCAGGGAAAAAAATTATCCATTAAATAATTTCATTCAATTGTTGTTGAGGGGTCATTCTTGGTTGACCCTAATAGTTTCTAATTGAACCTGTTAAATACAAATTGAACAGGACCAATCTTTCTGTATGATTAAGACAAATGATTCCATGCCTTTCTTTGTGGACAAGAGAAGTTTTTATAGATGGCCCTTTCTTTCTATAGGCTTCCAGGCTCTGGATGATTTCAAGAAGAACCTTCTGTTTTGTGTTTGATTATGTTTAAATAGCCTGTTCACTTTGTTTCTAGATATTCTAGCAGGTCTTATTCCAGAGGTGAACTTCTGTCTGGCAAATTTTTTAGTTTCTTTTCTGAGTTTTGAAAGCACCTTTCTGAATAAAATCGGTAATATCTTTAATTAATTTTTAGAGATGATTGGTGTTGTTAATGTTCTTTAGGTAGGTGGAAGTTTGGGGGGGTGCCAGCTCAGGTGTAATCTCGTCTCTGACTCGAGGGTCTCTCAAAATACGAGTTCCAATACCAATATCCTGTGTTGTTTAAAACAGGAATTAATATAACTAAACATAGACTTCGATCTAAGGCTAATACAACAGGAAAGAAGTGTTGCCAAGAGGATGTATATTCAAAATTGAGAGATAGATTTGCAATTCATTGTTATTAACACTATTTGAGTAATATTAATATTCTCGTCTCTCTGAATGGATGAAAAAAACATCTAGTACAAATACTTTTGTTAAAACAAAATGGAACTTGCAAAAAGAACTGAATCCAAGCTTTCAACCGTTCATTTAGCATTTTGAATTTTAGAGTTGGGCCGTCGTAACTGAAACGAAGTACATCGA
>BGPR01005922.1:0-86848 GCA_013235015.1 Araneus ventricosus | reverse complement strand
TCAGCAAATAACTAGTAACGACAATAACTGCACTTTCAATAGCGCTCGGCTCACCAGCTTCCTTGCTCGCACTGCGGACGAAACTTTAAAGTCGTTCCCAAAGGATCAACGCTACTACCGTTCGGCGTCTAACAGCTTACTGGCTCGCACAGCGGATAGAACTCCAAAGACGTTCGCGCTCCAAGGCGATCCCAGTGGATCAACACACCCTCCGTCATCCAAGTGCTCTCCTTATATAGTCTGACGCCTTGACGTCACATGGAATCCTCTAGTACATTCAAGCATATCCCCTCTGCTAATAGAGATGTTGAGAAGATTCCAGCACCTTTGAAATCCCATATTTCGTCACCAAAGTTGCCAAATTTGTCGCCAAGGTCAGGGGTCCAGACGTGGCAGCTGTTGGTCATCTCATACTTACCCCTGTAAAACTCTCTTCCCAACCATAAGATTCACATTTCTGGGAAGCGCCTTTCCATGTTTGTAACAGTATAGATGCTCATCAGTGGTAAATAAGTGAAATCTGTACGAACCGTTAAAAAATTAGAGAAATCATAATGTTTTCTGCGAACAGTGTTGGCATATAGCTAAAGCCACTGTCCTTTACCATGAACATTATGATAGACCAAGAATTCGAATGAAATACCATATATTAGCAATAATTTTAGAACCTATGACTGAGGGATGCAGCCAACGGGAGACATGACAAAGAAATGAACTCAACGCGTCATATATTGTCCAGATGTTTACGAATTATCAAATTACTTTCTTTTGCGCCAAACTTCTAAGGTTGTGGGGGAGTTTCGATTAAGATTAAGATACCGATGGAAACAAAGATAAAAGCGATCTACATTGAGAAAGCGATGAAGATTAAAGATATGATGAAAAAATGGAAAATGATAACAAAAGGGTGTATTTAAAATTTAAGGTGGAAACGGTAAGTGTTAAATAATATTTGAATTTGAATTCCAATTAATAAACGACTGAAAGATGCGTTTCGTAAAATAAAGTTATTGTAAATACAGTAATTTGTAAGATCTTTGCAGAATGTTATTGGGAAGTTAAGTAAGTGTTTTAGGTCGTAGAAATAATTCATTAAGACTTCTTGTAATTTATCTGATGGGATGCTTCTGAAGAGGTCTTGAAAGTCATAGGTTTCTATTGTATCTATTTTATTATTTTTAAGGAATTCGATAACTTTATTATTGTTTTTAATTATCCAGGTAAAATTTTCGTCTTCAATAAACTTGAGGATTATTTTGAGATTTTTCGAGAAGATTTTTCCAGGTTTATTCATATAGGTGTTTGTACCGCAAATAATGTATCTAAATTTAATAGGCTGTTTATGGAACTTAGGATATATGACAATATACGGAAGGTTGTTATTTACATTGTGGCATCCAACTTTTTTTGTTTAAGGCAGAGATATTTTTCTTAATAGTGATGATATGAGATTTACTCTGTTTATAGGTTTCTGAAGATTTTAGTTCTGTATCTAATAGTTCAAGATAAAATTTCTTGCAGATTATTGCGTAGTTGCCGGCTGCCTTATCAATAGGGGTTATAATGAAATGTTGTTGCAGAGTTTGGATGATTTCCTTTATACTTCGGAATTCGTAGGTTTCATTTCTTGAATTGATTTCTCGGTAATTTGCTTTTTATGATGTGTTTAAAGTTGAAATACATATTCCATTTCCATTCGGTGAAAAACTGCGCAGGTGCGTCGAACTTATGAGCAACTTTTAGGCAAAAATTATCTAGGTCATTGAGAAAACTTTTCAAAATGTGTTTTAATGAAATTTTAAAAATAGGACGAAATTTGGTACCTTTATTCATCATTGACCTTAATTCTTCGTTATCTATAATATTTAGGTTGCCAATAAATATGTGTTTATGAAAAGGATTTACATAAATTTTATATTTTTCTTTTTTTCAATGACATGGAACATTGATTCTATTCGTTTCTATATTTTTACAGAAAGAATTATAATTAAAGACCCATCTACCAAATTTTGTGTCATATTTCAAGCATTTGTTTATTTCTATATTTTTTATTGGGAATAAATTAGAATTTTCTTTAAGTGCAGAGTTTAATTTAATTTTATCGAATATTGGATTTTTGAAGTTAATTGTCATATATATAATGGTTTGATCTGACTTTTTCTTATGTAACTTTGCTATCCTTGCTTTAAATAGATCATTGAGGAGAAGAAGAAAATGTTGATTATCAGTTTTGTAAGTATGTAGAATATTTTCAAAAATATGGCATAATTTATTTTTAATAGAGAAGATGAAATTTTTTTACGGGTTTGTAGTTAAAACTTTTATTGAAATCATTTTCAATTGTTTTTAGTTCTTGATAGAGCGAATAATTCAGTTCTTCTTTTGATAATCTATTATAATTTTTCTTATTTTTTGCCGCTACCCCTGCAACCTGTTTTGTTTATGTTACGGCTACTACCGATATGATATGATGCATAACAGTTGTTAAGTTTGATAATTTTATTTCGAAATAAGTCATTAAGTCCAAATGGGACAATAGATTTCAGTTTTAGCATGTAGTAGTTTTCCATTTCCAATCTTGTTTTTTTACCTGGTATAATATCTAGCACATATAGGCAGACTTTGCTGAAATCTTGCTTCTGGAAGTGGTTGAATTCTATGATGAATTTTTCTTTCTTATTATAATGTTTAATATCGGAACGATGTGAATTAATCCTAATATTAAGGGTATTGCTGGTTTGTCCTACATATCCCGTGTCACATAAACCACATTTTAGGTAATACAGTGCACTACCGATTATCCGGGTTAATCACCGGGAGGGATCGCACGGACAATCAAAGACACGGATAATCTGAAAACTCCTTTTTATTAAAGAAAAAATCAACATCAGTACAAAAATATGAAAATTACTTACATTTGCATGCTGTATAACATCAAACTAGGAATTTTCCTTTTAACATTTAATGCTTTAAAAATCTGTTATGCGTCTTTGCTTCTGCTGCTTGTTCATCTCTTGTCGTATATCGATACATCTTTTACGAACCGCAGTAATGTCATCGTAATCAAATCCTCTTTGTCTCATATAATCTAACAAAGTTTTCACAGATTTTAGAGCAGCAAAATGAGAAATTGTATTTCCCTCATTTAGTAGATCTTCTGCATCAGTACTAGATGATTCTCCCTTATCAAGTTTTTGAAGGATTTCTAATTTTTATTTAACATTTAAAACGTTTGGATTTCGTTTCACACCACTCATTTTTACCAGCAAAAAATTTCACGTTACTAAATGGCTATAAACAAGACGCAAAAACTAAAGGAACACGTACGAAAGTGAGAGAAGACGAAGAAGTTAAAGAATGACGTATCAGGGAGAAGCGTGTTCGAACGAGAATGAGCTAATAGGAAGTGGATGATTCATTTCTCGGAAAATTAGGGGTTGAACCGGTAGAGATTGCACCTGGAGGAAGAAAAAAAAATCTATTCTTTAGCCTCCGCCGTCATGGTTCACTAGTTTCACGGAATGAATCTCTCGATTGAACATCAACATAGATTTTACATGAATGATAAGCGTGAAAATGTTTCTCTTTAATTTTTTTGTGAGTCCTGAATGAGTACAGATAATCCGCAAACCGGATAATCGTCGCACGGATAATAGAGAGTATACTGTATATCGCATTAAATATTTTACGTCCAAAATTAGTTGAAGTGTCTGAAGACACAAGATTTGGGTCGAAAAGGGGGCATGTTTTGCATCTTGAGCCATTGCATTTTCTTATTTTATAATCAATAGAAATATTTTCTTTGACATTACACGAAAAAAATGGAACAACGGGTTATGTTATAACGATCCAAGGTGGCCCTCCGAAGCAACCAAGTACCAAACACAGGGCTCCTCTGAATGAGTGAACCCATCTTGCCGTTATCTAGAGATTTATAGGGCATAATTTAATAGAGTAAAAAAACACTAAGGTAAGAAGCATAACCGAATATTTTATATTATCTTCCCCTTTTGTTTATTTTCTCCCTATTAGAATTATCGGCATTTTCTTTCCGCAGATTTTTTTTCTCTTTAATATATATATATTAAAGGAATTAATTTATACTCCCGTGAAAACTCTCAAAAGCGCCGTGGAGATTTAATTATGCTATTCAAATTATTTCTGTCATTTGATTGTGAAATCACTTAAATTCTCTTAATTGCAAACTTCAGCTCACTTTTATGCAAGGTGGTTCAAATTTAACAGAAGGTCCTCAGAGACCCGTAACTCCGGTTTTACTGAATGGATCCATATGAAACTTCAAATATGTGTTATGTGACTTACGCCGCCGAAGTTTATATCAGAAGAAATAAAATTCTGTCCACCATATTGCTCTTTAATGAATACAAGAGTACAAAAATAAATAGTAAAAGGAAATGCAAGAGTACAAAATTCGAAGAATAACAGAAATTTTTACTTATTGACATACGTGTGTGCGCATATCTTTCTATCAACGACATGTTAAAAGCATACCACCACATTATCACCGGCCGCCTATAGCATATCGATAGTAATGAAGTAGACATGGCGAGCAATTTACTGGCTTTCCACTCCGCTTCAGTAGTCACATGGCTTTGAGACACGCAATGCTTGATGAAACCCCACAACCAGAAGTCACATGGATTCAGATCTGGAGAACTTGTTGTTATTTCAGCTATTGCAATTGCAACTTCCTCCACAATGGCCAGTCTCGTTACAGGTCGGACTATTCTCGTTGCGACACCTTGAGCAAATTTTCAGAACATTTAATGGAGAACTGAAATACAAGCACGAAATAATTTTCATAAAAGTTTTTTTCTTAGACGGTCGCTTTTAAATTCTGGACGAGTCCATTTTCTAATTTCCCCCCAACAAATAAATCGTTGGAAAACACTGCTCTACAGAATATCTCTGGTGCGAATTAAGAAGTGATCAAACAATCTTTTATATCCCAGTCTAGTTTTGTTCAAATTGCAAAGAAATATAAAAACATTATTTAAAAATGGAAATATAGCTTTGTATGGATGAAGAGTTAAGTTTCTAAGCTTATCCTTAAGCGGTATCCCACTACGTTCGGAGGCCTTTTTTTTAAATAATGATATTTGAAGCAATATTTTTGCATTTTTATATGGCATTTATGTTAAAACTTAATAAATCATAGAAAAAAGTTAAATGAATTAAACATATTTTTAAAAATTTAAAAAAACTTTTTTTTGCACTAAATTTGACCTTTTTTCAAACACCCTCGTTCAAAAAGAAATAATCAGAATGATAAATCCTTTAGCATATATAATCCTTCAACTATTGGCTAGGTCCTGAAGCAAAAGTTTTGCAATGTATCTAAAACCTTGTAAATTATAAGAGTTTTATTGTGAAATCATGAATTTTTAAAGAATTTTGGCCTTTTTTCAAACCTTAAAAGATACATAACTTTTTAATGGAGCATTATTTCAATTATATTTTGGTACATTACCTAGACGATATAATAAATAATATGTATGCCAAATTTGAGACGGATATTTTAAGTTGAATTTTAGTTATCGTGTTTGAAAAATGATAATTTTGCAAAAAATCTCATTTCGAGAAAAATGAGTTTAAAGTTTATGTTTTTAATTTACAATGAGAAGAAAAAAGAATTTTTCTTCAATACTCCCTAGTTTTGTAGGCTAGTCCTTAGTTTTTGCCAGCTTAGCACATTTTTAAAAATTTCCTGATTGGAATTTTTTTTAGTCGTTTTCTTGAGCCTTATGTGTCATTATCGTTTTCTATCATTCAATCGCCATCGATAGATTTGAATATTGTTTTTCAGTCAAATAACTTTATAATGCCTATTAGTTGATCTAGAGATACTTTTATATTGATCATAAGCACAATTTATGTACTTTTCCTACGTTTATTATCAAAAATTACATCATTAACGGAGAATCAAGGTGCTGCAATGATTCAAAATTACCTAAATTTGCAACAATGTCATAGAAAACAAAGAAATTCTCCCTGAAAATCTTTCAAAATAATACCTGGTATATGTAAAATAGTATAAAACAAAAATAAACAATAAAATTTGAATATCTTAAGTAAAAACAATGAAAAATGCTTCTTTATCGTATTATTTACCACTCTATTTTCAACTGTCAAGTTCTGCTAAAATGTCTCTAATTTCACTTCTGATCATCATAGATGTAAAATAAAAACTGTTTTGAAAACTAAAAACAATAGACTTTCAGATAAGACATTAAAAAAATTATGATTTTCTGTCGAAAACCCAGCAATTTTTTTCCTCACAGAAGAGTTTTGTTCGAATATGTTAGCATTTATATTGTTCCCGACCAAAGGTTAAAAATACAAAAAAGTTAAAATACCTCATTAAATCTCATTATTATTATTACATAGTATTTCAAATACAAAAATTTGTTTTGTTTGGGAAAACCCCTCCTATATATCAAGAAATGTCTGTTCTTAAATTGAACAAATATAAATTGAAAATAAGCAAGTACAAATCTATTGTTTATTTCCTGAAGGTTTCTATTTAGAAATCAGAAGAAATAAGTTCAGCTGAAACATTGTAAACAAGCAGTAGAGAGCTCTTCAGTTTATAATAAAGTTCCTTCGTCATAAACTGAATATTTCGTACATTTCTAACGATATATGGTATGCTTTTTTATAAAGTAGATATGACTTTTATATCTCAAAACAAAAATTTTCTTGAGTTATAAAAGTCAATATTTTATACATTGAAGCAAATATGTTTTTCATAATATATTACTAATTTTGGTCTTCAAAAATAAAGACTCAACTGTTTTAATTTATATTATGTAACTTATAAAAGTCAATATTTTTATGCCTCGAAGCAAAATTGTTTGTTGTTATGTATTTTAAATTTTGTCTTTAAAAATAGACCCTCATCTATTTAAGTGTTTATTGCAACAAAATATTTTTATTCTAAGATATAAATTTTTAAATTTTCGGTCTGCTTGATTTACGATGCAAACATTTGTTCCTCAATTCTATAAAATATGTCTAATTTTGCACACAACTGTGCTATTTATTTTAAAGTTTCCAGAAGGAAATTCATCGCAATGTAATCGAATGTAACAATCCATTCGTCAGTCGAAAACTTTTGAAATTTGCATTCATCCTCCTACCCAGATAAACTCAGGTGTTATCCTTCTTTCAGAGAGTCGAAGAGAACCTATTATTATGGATGAACACGGAGAGCATCTCCACGACATAAAAGGAACCTATGATGAAGGAAGCTCTCTCCGATTCATATGTGAAGCTGACGGAGGTAAATATTTATGTAAACGGAGAACATATCACCGGGGAGTGGATATATTTTCCCAGGGATTTCTTGTCAAATCAATACAAGAATGTTATTGCTGAAAATTTGGAGCTTTGTTTAATTTGTTCCTAGTGATGTTATAGGATATATAAAATTATTAATCACGTAACTTGTTAACTAGGTCATAAGGATTATCGGAAATTAGTAAACAACTGACAAATTTTCTGATTAACTTAAGCATTATATAGTTAACTATAATTTAGTTTAGTTATATGTAATAGTTTGTCATATGTTTTTAAAAAACATATTTAAAAAGTACGCTAACTTTTGTATATTTAGACAACTTCAATTCAGTTTGGAATTTTATTGTTTCAGACGATTAAAAATAATTTGTTTAATGTGCTTAAATGCATTAATCTACTTTCCTACACTGTTAACCCCATTATTCTGCTATTTTAAAGATCAGTATTTGAAGCCAAAATTTTATGGAGAAAAAATTAATTTGAAACGTGTTCATACAACAGGCTGAGTGAATAGATTTTACTTTGCAAAGCGTTTAAGGTTGACATAGGTGTACAGGCAGAACATAAGCGAAAATTTTACAAGCATAATATACTTTCAATTGCAAATACACATAAAAATTTAATGGTTTCGGTTCTTTATGAAATAGTTTTCTATTCTTAAATCTCAACTTTTTCACTCGTTAAATAAAATATTTACATTTTGATAGAAATTTTTGATACCGCAGTCATAAAACTTTCTGAAAGAGACATCAAATGTTTTCCGAAATGCAAGTAAATTAATAAAACTGTTTACATACAGGATGTCCACTCTAATTTCGCCCAATAGATAATTTATAAACCATCAGAGATAAGCATATACTTCGAAATGAAATATGCTTTAAATAAAGTAAATATTTTTATGTTGTTTTAGTCATAAATATACATATGTTTTTTTTATTCCGGTCCTATTAGAAATGTTTGAAAAAATAATTTTGATACACTAACATCTTAAAAAAATTCTACTCATATACAATCAAAACTGACCGAATTCTAAAGTAGTCTAGAGAACATAAATAATTTCAAATTATGTTCTATGCAGAATCCAAGACAGGAAATTTCAAAACATATGTTATTTCTTCCATCACAATTTATTTATCATTACAGTTGAAGAATTAATAAAAAATTAACATTCTTTGAATTATATGAAATTAAAAATAAGTTGGAATTTTTAAAACCTTTTCATGAAATTTTAAAAACGTATCATATATCAATTACCTACAACGATCAATTATTTGTTAATTCATTTTTTATAAGACAGTATAAGCGTCTCTTTCTATCAGCTTAATTTATTTATTACCTCGCAACCATTGTTTATTTTCATTTTATTTTTTAATATATTCAATACCTTTGAAGCAAACATAATAAATATTGAAGGATACTCTCAGGTTTGGAAAATTGATTTAAGAGGAACGAAAAATAATATTACAGGAAATATTCACTTCAATTATATATTAATTTTATAATTTCAAATTATTAATTTTGCTACTCATTGAAATTTCTCTATGGCTCATGAATAAGAAATATAAACACAACAATAAATTATTTTATGTGTTGTGATATTAAATTACCTTATGCATTCTCAAGTTTAATTTTTCTTTATTATCTAAAATTAGATCGGGGAGTGAAATCAATTTCCATGTTTTTCTTAGTCAATTTCAAATTTTCTGGAAAGTTTTTATCGTTTTTTTGTTATTACATTTCAAATTGAAGACTAACACAATATTTATTATTTATAAATCTCCTTACATTCGATTAATAATACATTTGTCATGAGAAACATATAGAGCGCTTGAATACATAAAATCCCTGGCAAATACTACTTAAATAATTTAAGTTTCATGTTTCAACGTTTGGGAGATTGTGTATAAAGCCCGTCTATCAATTGTATTAAATTTCCTTGTAAATATATATATACTAGCTGATATGCCCGGCGGAGCTCGGGATAAAATATATTTTCAAGTACTTCTAACACTTTCAAGTTACTAAAAGTGTTTTACGCGGAAGCGTCTTTCGTTGATTTTCGTTAAGCAACTAACCTTTTGGACCAGCAGTGAATCACCCTTCTTCTTTTTCTCTCCTTAGTTTGAACCACCTGGCAAGAATCTCGTAGTCTTCCGTACTCCATTTTCCCCTCCCCATCACTGTTACGGCAACAGCAGAATCTCTTTCATATCTTGTATTTTGACGTAGACCTACGCCTCTTCATAGTGGTCTAATGATGTGTCGGGAAAGGAAAAAATTTTGACTCTTTTCGTGATATTGTTAAGCGCTTATAGCTCCGCAACCAAATAACATAGAGAGTTTTAGTTTCATTTAACAGAGGAAGGTTGACATTGAAGATTGCAAAAATAATTTTAGAATTTGGAATTACGGTTTAGTCACAGTCGAGCTTCAAAGTTGGTGAAAATCACTAAAAATTTTGATGACGTCACAGGGACCGACGCGCGCGCATGCAGACTATCCAATTATATTTGGCAATTTATTCATCGATCTCAAGTTCACGCGAAATATTACTCAAGAATTGTTGAATTATGTCGAATTTCGTGGTAAAGTTAAACGCTTATAGCTCCGCAACCAAATAACAGAGAGTTTTAGTTTCATTTAACAGAGAAAGGTAAACATGATAATTTAAGAATTTGTAACTATGGTTTAGTCACAGTCGATTTGAAAAATTGGTGAAAATCACGAAGAATTTTGATGACATCACAGCGACCGGCGAGCGCGAACACATTGGTTGTGAACGATATATTAACTGGATTTTAATAGATCAATAATTAATTCATTTCAGATTAATTCATTTAACAGAGAAAGGTCAAAGTGCATAGGTCATAGGTCAAAGTCACATAGAGCTACTTTAGTCACAATTGAGTAATCGATTAATTAACTGTCCTTAATTAATTATTATTAACAATTGTTGATTTAATTGAGCTGTACTTTCCATCGATTTAATTGAGTTGATTTGGATTTAGTTTCATTTAAATGAGAAAGGTCATAGAGCATAGGTCAAATTCACATAGAGCTACTTTAGTCACAGTTGAGTAAGGTAAGTAAGTCTACGCCCCTCAATCCCAGCGGTCGTTTCGCAGAGACAGCCTCCGGTCGATTTTTTTTGCCATTATCCGGTCTTATTCTTTCATCTTTAGTGTTTTTGTCACTGACCGGAAAAATACCTCATATTGTTCTTTCTTTTTCACCTTAGGCCCTCTCCCTCCGGTAGGAAGTGGGATCAACAATCTTGAAGGATTTTACACACTCATGATCATTATAAAATTTGTAATATTAAATGAAGCACCGCGGAAAGAGTAATTAACATCATTGTGTTGTGGGGAAAACATACTGATACAGATATATTCTACGAAATAAAAGCTAAATAAAATTACTGCCTTTCTGTTAATATTCAAAGAAAACAATATTTTTACCATAACTTTCACAATGGTAAAAATACCAGAATGAAGGATTTGATAAAACGATAAATGGTTTGAATTTTATTACAATAACAGAAAGCATTGTTACAAATTGTGTATGAAATAAATTTGAAATGTTTATTAAATTAAGAAAAAGAACGAATAAAATTTAATTTGAAATATCATTAAAAAGATAATTTTCTGCTCTTTAAGATGGTATGTAAATAATCTACGTGCAATATATTTTTTCTGAAATTATTGACGAAACACTCAGATAAAACGCCGAAACTTGTCTTAGTTTTCGTTATTTAATTTAAAATCTTAGGAAGAAACTTTTTAAAGTTTGAAAAAGTAGAATTAATCTAAGAACGGACCCCATAATGGCACGTGGAAATTTCATGTCAAGTCTATTCTCCGTTTAGGAGGAGTTCTTGCGACAGATAGACCGTTAGAACATCTTTTTCCCCATTCCTTTTTCGTCTTCCTACGATAGGAACCGGACTAAACAATCTTGAAGACATAGCACACACTCATTAGGATCAGTTAAAAATTTGTGAAAATTAAACAAAACATCGAGAGAATAATTCACTAACGTCATTGGATCACTGTGTAACCGTATTAAAAGCTGCCAATGCTACGACAACCGTAAACCGGAAGTAAAAAGTCTTCTTTGTTGTTTATGCTCAAAGAAAACAATATTTTATTATATTAACTTTAACACTGGCAAAAGCCCGCCGAAACAGTAATTTGGCTTGAATTTATTTCTATAAGAATAAAAAGCATTGTTAGAAATTGCGTTAAAAATATATTTTTAAACCTCAATAAAAATCAGAGAAAACACTTCATCGCAATGGAATTAATATCATTAATAAGATAATTTTCTGCTCTTTAAAATGGCACAAAAATAATTGTTGTGTAATAAATATTTCAGAAGTTATTGGCAAAAAACGTCTGAGCATTAGGCTTAACAGCGGCTAATTTTCGTTAGTTAATTAAATATCTTAAGAACTAATGAACTCTGAAAGTTGAAAATAACACCGTTGACCTAGAAATGTTCTCTAGAATGTCGTGTTCAAATTTCATGTCGCTACGTTTCACCGTTTAGGAGGAGTTCTTGTGACCGACAGACGGACGGATACATGTATTTTCTGCTTTATATTATAGATGTGTCATATCATCTGTATATTCAGATATATTCCTTAGTTATTAAGGACTCTACAATTTTTCCAATCTCTACAAATTAATCAAGATCGATACTACAATGGAAGGTCGCCATCCTTTTTGACTTCAGGTAATATTCAGTTTTATTCTTTATTTTTTGATGAAAGTATAGTAATTCTTATGTTTGCATTTATGTTAGATAATAATTCTAATGCTTGCGTTTAGAGAACAATTTCTGTCCTATTTACTAAACAATTGTTGAGTTAATCAACTATTTATCTCAATATTGTTGTAGTTATTAACACATTAAAATTTCTAGAAAATTATTAAAATTTCTAGAAGTTTTTCAGAAAATTCTTATCAAAAGCTCTAAGCGTTCCAGAGGGAAAAGAATTTAATGCAGTAAAGATCTTAGATGGGCATTTAATCATATTTTAAGATAATATAAAACAAAATGTTCAGAACAATCGCCATATAAACATTATCCAATGCAAATACCAGTTTTATCCCTGAAGAATTATCACTATTTTTTGCATATGCTGTTTGTTTTAATGAAACAAGGCAATTCTTTTTATTCGTCTAATATTCGCCTTTTCCGACCAGCTAGATAGCACAGAATATTTACTTTACCTATAGTTAAAAGAATTATACAAAATGCATAACTATTTAAATTTTATCATTATTGTTTGAAAAGAGTGAAAGATATGAATTCAATGAAAATTGATATTTTCGGGAAAATAAATAATTTATTTTCAAGAAATAAAGCATTTTAATATTAAATATCGTCACTTAACGAAAACCACAACCTATCTCAATTTTTTGAAACTTCAAAGAGGAAGAAATAACCGAATTTCTCGCAGCCAACAACGAATATTTCTGAATTTCTTTTTCACATCTGATTGTAATATGTGATCTCATGTTTGTATCATCCATCCATCATATACAAACTTACTAAAGAAAGCCGAATCTTCATACCACAGCTATTAATAATGAAATAAAAAAAGCAGGGCAATATTTACAGAAATATTAATGGACAACAATAAAAAATACTGTTTTAAAATATACCTAAAATAATTATAACTTTCTTTACGTTAGAGAAAAAATTGCAAGAAAATTAAATTGGATTAATAATCCACGATGATTATTGTATTTATGAAAATATCAAAGGGAAAGTTTTTCATGGAAAACTGCAGATTTTAATATTAACTAGCCACATTCGGCGACCAGCTTGTTCACCGGGAAGAGAATTTCAATTGAATCTTGCATCATTTATATTCATGGTTTCTTTAATGACGTAATTTTAAACTTCAGATTGTGGTAGATATTTAACCCATGTTCTTTTAGTGGCCTTTCACCCGATCTGTTCATTGTCTCCATAAATTTTCTTAATGAAGTCAACTAACTGACTATTAATGTAACCTCTAATTGTGCGTTGTCGGCGCCATCTTCACTTTCTTATTCCTCTAGCAAAATAAGCATTCTCTTTCAACATTAAAATAGTACATTTTATGGCCAGCGACATGTTACCTGAATTAAAACATGCTGAAAGAAGAATGAAAACATAACAACAATAATCATTCAACTAATTGGATATATTTCACAATGTGCATAATACCTCAGAGCTTAGTCTACAGATTTAAAAAAAAATTTGATGAAAAAAATATGACAGCAAAATTTATTAGGATATAACCTCAACTTTCAACAATCAAAGAGAAATACGTAATTAAATATATGTTTAAACAATCAAAACGGTTTTAATTGCGTTGCAACAATGAAAAGTGTCATTGAATAGGTAATTTTTTGCACTTTGGGATGGTGTAAAAATATTTGTACTGTATTATGTTCCAAAGTTATTAAGGAAAAACACCAAAATTTCGCCTATTTTTTAATTAATTAAAATTTTAAGAAAAGGATTCCAAGGTGCACATTCCCACCCTCCAAAGTATGTTTGTGCCGAACTTCGTAGCTCTAGGTCCAGCGGTCTGCTCTGTAGAGGACCAACACACAGACACACACACATTCTCCTTTACTATTAGTAGAGACTCATTTTCAGAAGACCATAAATAGAGAGCACGGACTGCATAACTCACTATTCTATCAACTCACGCAGATGAAAGCTCCCAATGGTCTGAAAACATATTACTAAATAGCAATCATAAAGCTCGCTTTAACGATTTATGCTCGTATTCTTAAGCTTGTTTATTATTAGAATGTTGTTTGGAAAAAATTCTATTGTGTTTTAAAATTTCCTGAAACTTAAAATTTAAACAAACAATTTGCTTTAACTTAAAATGAGTATTGTATGTCAGAAATCTGCAAAATTTCCTATCTACTGATAATTTATCAATCTCTGTAGACATTGTAGTAATGTGGAAAAGGGATGTTGACAACGAAATAATATATATGAAAATGTATCTGTGCTGATAAAGTTATTTATATTGTTTCAGTTATTAAAGATACATTATTTTAATAATTTTCATTTGAATTTTAAACAAACAATATGTTTTGTCCTAAATTGAGTATGCCGCTTAAGTATGTAACTTCTGCATAATTTATTCATCGCGTTAGGCTCTGTATTAGATGATACAAAGGTATTTTGAGAACAGAAATAATATACAGGATTTACAAAGCTTATCTTGATAATTTTTTAAATATTTACTTGTGAAAGTTGTAAGAAACACTGCCAGTCAAGGTGAAAATTTTACTGAGTAGTATATATTTTATATCTCTCTTAAAGTTTTACGGTGGAAACAATAAGGTCTCCAAAATCCCTCTATATTCAAATACATTTTTATCAACATTTTTCTATTTCTTTACTATAATAAACATCTTAGTATCTCTTTGTCATGATATGAAAAGCATAATAGAAATTTACGGAAGTTATAAAATGTCTATGATTTATAATTCTTGGTAAGAAAATATTTCTATTCGTTCAGTGTTTATTTTATAAAAGGTGAATAAAAATTTATTATCTGAAATAAATAATTTAAAAAATTCTTGAAAAAGGATATCCTTCTCTCTGGTGAGTAACTGAAATTTATCGAAAAATGTATAAACCATGATTTAAATATTTTTTTTAATGTTTCTTTAGTTTTGTTGATGTTGAAGATGAAGTTAACTTTAAAAATAAGGAATAACGAATATATATATTTTATTTCAAAAACCCACTGCTGTTTCCTCTCATATAATTATTGTATACAGTAAACTCTCGATATCTCGAAATCGAAGGGACCCGGAAAAAAATTCGAGATAACGAGGTTACCCTCCCAAGCATTAAAAATTACGCATAATTACAAGGTAAGGAATATATTGTAAAATATTTTACCCAGATAGAGCTAAATGTCTGAAAACAGCAATAATTTACATATTAATTCATAGCAGTGATATTAATTTACATAGAAGTATAAAATTTTTAAAACAGAATGTATTTGTAATAAATTACTACTACTTAGAATTTCTTTCAAAAGTCCAGCATAGTGACCTGGCGACAAATCTTTTCAAATTACTTTTCTACTAAGTTTTCAATCCAAAAAATAGCTGCGAAATCCTCTTTTTCCACGTTTCCTGAACATTCCATGAACATGATTTGAACAGCATCTTTAGCCTGACCCGCAGTAATGTTGGTGTCTGCTGGAACATCCACCTCTTCCTCATCACTCGAAGGCGAAGAAATTGTTTGAGAAAAGATCTCATCATCAGTCCACACACTCGAAAATCCGAGTCGAACTCCGTAAATTTTTCAAACGTTGTCGTTTCAGAAAGGTTGAGGATTTTTGAAACCTTCTCCCATTCTTCACACTGGTGTGTTTCTGTGTGGAATTCCTGCTCCTCATCTGATTCACTTTCCACGCTAGAAAAACAAGCTTTTTCAAAACAGTTTTTGATTTTCTTTTGTGTAACGTTCGTCCAGGCTCTGTCTGCCATCCTCATAGAATCAAGCATATTAAACGGTTTCATTTTCTGTTTTTTATCAATTGAATCCACAACCTTCTTTACAAGTTCCTTCCTGTAAAAACTTTAAAACTTCTTATTATCCCCTGATCTAGAGGTTGCAGCTGGGAAGTCGTGTTAGGTGGGAGGAAAACCACCTATACTGCGTTAGTTTCAGGGATAAGGCTGTGAGCCGTGCAGTTATCAATGAATAAAACAATTTTCCCCTTCTCTTTACACATTTTCTTGTTTATTTGTTTTAACCACTCTGAGAAAAATTCACTCGTCATCAAAGCTTTTTTATTTGCTTTATAATGAAGTGGAAATGACTTAATTCCTTTAAAGCACATTGGGTTTCTAGATTTTCCAATCATCAATGGAGTAAGCTTCTTAGTCCTGCTCAATGTTAGTAGCTAAAAGTAACGTTACTCGCTCTTAACTTTGTTTTCCTCCATGGAAGGTTTCTCCTTGGCAAAGTGTAGTTTTGTCTAGCAATGCTTTGAAGAAAAGCCCAGTCTCATCAGCACTGAATATTCTTGTAGAAGATCAGGAAGAGTTTTTATCCATTCCGAACAAAGCTCATCACTCACTGATTGGATTTCGGAACACAATTTTCTAAAAACAATGTTATGACGGTTATTAAAGATTTTCAGCCAGCCATTGCTGCTTTTGAAGTCTTTGTAACCCAGCTTCTGTGCAAATTGTTCCGCTTTTTCTTTCAACTCATTGCCTCCAATAGATAAATTACAATCTCTGCATTGTTTAATCCATTTTATGAAGCATTCTTCTAATTCAGGATCTCAATTCGAATCTTCTTCATAGATCCTTTTTCAGTTCAAAAAGTCTTTTAATTTTCTCTCTGTCCTTTAGTATTGTAGATAAAGTCGATGTTGGAATTTTAAAATCCTTGGCGATTTGTCCTTTCTTCCCGCCTTTATCAACAGCTTCGAAAATCTCGACCTTTTTCTTTACTGTCAACACATTCAACTTTCGTTTAACACTTACTTTTTTCGTCTCCATGACACCACCTTCCATTTTTGCAACTCGAACTGACAATTCACACACTTTTTAATCGCAACTATACCCCACAAACGTTTTTCGCAGACTGATTTAACACGTGTAGTCAAGTATGTTGAACCTGTTACATAAACACAACAGCTAATAGGCTTGTGTAACGAATTGGTGAGAATGACACTCCACCAGCTTCGGATCCAGCCGATACTATGCGACCTTGAATATCCATTTGGGTGTAAAGCGGGGTTTACACGCGAACAGTAAAACCGACAGTAAGATGTCGCTGTCCAGTTCGGACAGAGACTTGCCGTGGCCCGGTTAAAACTTTTATGATTCTGCGCATGCGTCATCTCTTACTGTCGGTTTTACTGTTCGCGTGTAAACCCCGCTTAAAGGGAGTGGTATTGTCCCTTTTGCAGCAAATTCTGGGAAGCATCTCCTATGTGAGATCTTCATGAAGGTCACAATGTGACTAAACAGCGATTTTCAAGGGAAAAAATATTTTTCGCTTCGAAAAAAATTCGACATATCAAGGTTTTGAGTGAAAACACTTCGAGATAGGAATTGAAATTAACATTAGAGAAATACGAAATTTCAAGGGGAAAAATACTTTTTCGAGATATCAAGGTTTTCGAGATATCGAAGTTCGAGATATCGAGAGTTCACTGTATAACGCATCAAATGTATCTCATGAAGCTAGGAATTTTGCTTTCTCACTGATGTGCGCTAATTTTTTTATTGAATCAGTAAATAAATTCAGTAAGAGGTTATAAAAATTAAGAAGCATGTTCGGTATAATTAAAAAAATCCAATGATTATGATACTTACTATCCTTTTAGGTGTGATGACAGATCTGATAGGTGCTTAGTACAATTAGCAGAGTAAGTGTGAAGCTTCTAAAATATTACATGTTACAAACATTTGAAAGTTATAAAAGTTTAAAATTTAAAAATACTTTACTGAGGCCATCATTAAGACCAAGCTGCGCCTAACAGATAGATATTATTAAAATTATGTCGCACAATAATCCCAGTGAACCAGTTGGTCGCTAAAAGCGTATAGTGCTCAATAATAAAAAAAATTGAAGGATTTATGATATTTTGGAACTGCGCTCATCTGAATCAGACATTTACATCTAGTTGTTTGGAAAATTATTTCGGAAGTTTTAACAACAACTGACTCTATAGCGATATTTAAGAAAAAGGGAAATTTTCATTTCAGAGAAACCTTTCAGCCCGGTCACCCAGGCATGCACCAAAAGCATTACCTTTAATCCATCCTTTAATACAAATCTTCTAATTTTTCTCCCTATGTATTTCCACAAATACCGAACACGGAGATTTTGACCGCCGGATTGCAAATAACGTGACATCATTGTCCTGCTGCCCAGCAAACATGGATATTTAGCCTGTTAAGTCTTTTAGATATTTGCTGCAGAAACATAAACAGATTCTTTTTGGATTTCCAGCATTTAAAATAAATCACTGGAATCTGCACCGAAAAGTTCTCAAGGAAATAAATATTGGCTCTTCGAATCTGTTGTAAATGCCGAAAAGTTTCCTTAGTTACTTATTTAAGATCACCATATTTCCTGGATTCGCTTAGAGGTGTTTACATTCATTACATACTAATGTTATAGATCATAAAATATACAGTTTACTATAATAAGTAAATCTCACTTTAACTACGACAAATGTCGAATTTATCTCTCTCCAATCAGTTGTAATATTTGTCTCATAAAATAATGGCTTCTGAACTCTCGAAATATTTTAAAGAAGTTAATCCAAATCTTCATTCCAACTTTAATGTCATCAACCAGCAACAGAATATTATTTCAGTGTTAATATCTCTCTCATGTTTAGACCATAAAAATGTTACCTATGACTTATGATGACCGGAGAAGGGAGTCTATAGTTTCTTTTGCAACAAAAATTCAATTTATGTGCAAAAAATATTAATTAAGAGTCAATAAAAAATCAATATTTTTTTCTTGTAACTCTGAAATCACTGAAAATGTTAAAAGTATTATAATTTTTCGAAACACTACCTGAATCTACTGTATGAAATGAATGGTGTGAAATTTATTGAATAGTATTCACTTCTTACTAATACACTCCTGACGTTCACAAAGAACAGTTTTATAACCCTTTAACTACGGGGACTTTCTTATATATGTAGTTTATAAACTACACCCACAGTTAAAGGGTTAAAAATATGGAAACAGAAAAGTCGCAAATAAAATGTGTCTGCATATAGTCAGACAACTGATAAGTTTATTGATGGCTTAATCTATTTTAATTAGATTAACTGAAGGTTTTGACAGTGCAAGAACAATACTGAGCCATGTATCTTTTATCGAATATTTTATCGTGAACAGAAACGAAACTGTGAAATACTAATATTCGCAAGACGTAAAATGTTTAACAAATTGGAAAAATATTGGAGCATAAAAGAAATGCATAATGATGAATAAAAAAATTATATATAATTAATTTTCATTTTAATGCAAGAAATGTACTTTATCCTCATGCTCTGAATTATTTGTTTTAAGAAAACTAAATCGGTATATATAGTAGTATTGTCGAGTTCCCTAATTCTAGTGTGATATAGATTACAGTAATAATTGTTAGTTATACTTTTAAGGTTATAATTCTTTATTGCATTTTCCTCTAAACATTGAGAATAACAAAGTTTCCTCTTCGAAGTCGGAGCATCTCAGGTTCAGAATCCGATTCCACTAAAGATATTGAAGGGGGAATTAGTAGAGTGTAGTATGCAGAGAATGAGCAACAGTTTGAAGTAATCATCGTCTATTCTTAAACTCATAGACGTAAGACAATTATAACGACACACACATAAAGACGTTAGAAGTACATAGTTATAGCCTCTTAACGGCTTTTCTTGACAAAAACATCAAATGAAATCATGGGGTACATGTGACGTCACGCAGTGACGTATCGCATCATGACATCATCATAATTGCTTGTGATTGGTTGAATATTATTGGGGAGAAAGGAAGAAAGTAAACTGTGTTTTATTTCCAACAGATATTTTCGTATGGAAGTAGTATACGTTAAATATATGATGTGGGATCGGCCACTGGCTTGATCTTGAAAGTTCTAAGAAGGAATGCTAATTCAAATATCGTTTTCAACGTTTGATCACGGCTACAAATTACGAATTCCGTCAAAAATCCCCTTTCTGTAATTCCAAAATAAGGCGTAGATCTAACAAATGCAAGAAAATTTATTGATTGAGAAGGACAGCTTTTCATCCATTGACCGAATGCAAGAATGCTAAATGCTCTGAAAAAAATAAGAAAGTCATCGTTTAAAGAACTTAAAGGAATATAAGATATAGTCGAATGCATGAGTAAAATCCAAATTCTTTTCCACGAGGTTTAAAAATCGAACATTCAAAAATTCACTACACCTATGAAAAATAAATTGTAGGAAAGTAGAATGGCTTCTCAAATAGGCCAGAAATCGATTGTGTCATTTCACATTTCATCTTTCAGGACCATTTATAAGGAAATATTTCATCCTGAATTGCCCCATAAATAATTCAGCTTTTCATTCAGCAGATGAAGAAACAATTCTTCAATGGCTTCATGTTTTTGCCCTTTAACGGACATTGACTTCAGGAAAAGCATTTAGGACAGAAAAACGTATAAATTTATAATGACAGAAGAAAATTTCTCTGGTTTTTAATATATTATTTTCTTTACTCCCATCAACATACATGCCTAAAAATAAAGAAAGGTGCACATAAAAAAATGTTATGGCTCATAAGAAGTTTTTCGCCAGAATAATTCTACCCGTGAGCTTGTAACTGAAGACTTGAGCTGCTATAACAAGTATTGCTTTCCTTTTTTTTTTCAGTATCGTTTTGCTTAATATTATCTTTTAGGAAATGTATAATTCATGAATGAAGTAACAGAATGTCATCATATAGGTAATACTTAAAGAATCTATTCAAAGAATTTTCATAGAGAATATCTTTAATCAAAGAGTAAAAATTGTTTCTATTTACTATTCTTGTATGAATTTAAAATACTCTTAACTCTACTTGCGTGATTTGTTTCAACCGCAACCACCAACTAATTCCATATGAATGAGAAAAGAAAAACAGGAGGTTTTTTTTGCATAAATTTTGAAGTTAAAGTTTGGATTTTATTGAAAATATACGCGTATTCTTTCAAGAAGCTGCATATGGATTGTGTCAATTTTATTACTGATTGTTTCAGAAATATGTATATAATTTTTGTGGTTACCAGATTTTGTAGGTATATAAAAGTACATGGTGTCCATTAAAACCACTCATCTGAAAAAAGTGAAACTTTGTGTATGATTTAATAAAGGGATGAGTAAAACATTCAAAGGAAAAATAATTACAAATATGGCCATTAGCTGGAGTTTTACCACTAAATTACTCATTTATCTACCATTTTATTTGTACATTTTTGACTAAAGAAAAACACGTTTCACGTAATGGTAATCATCATAATTTACCATCTGAAATCAGAACAGTTGTTGTTCCCCAGTATAGCGAAGTTTATGCTTGGAAATGTTCAGCATTTCCAGCGAATGCTTTCTTTGAGATTAAGTAAAGTTTTTAGATTATGTGTATGTGATGATTCCCCAAAGCGAAACATAGTATGGGTTGATGTCTCAAGATCAGGCAAACCATAGAAGGGCCGGATAATTGCTGTTTTTTCTGTAAAATGACTACTCAAAACTTCCTTAAAACACAAAGCGATTTTTGGAGAAATTTCGTCTTCCTTAAATATTATGCTTAAAACCCACTACCGTGCTTGAACAAAGGTAATAATTTCATTCTGTAATAGCGATGCGCAGATTATCGAACATTTCATTGGAACACGGCCTACCCAATACATCTGCTACAGGGCGGCCATTGGTGCAATCCTAAAAGTTTAAAGCTCTGTTTCCCTGTACTGAAACTTCAACTTCCTTTACTTCTTCCACAGAAGCTGGTAGTCCTCCTATTCTAGTACGAACTCACAACGAACAAGTTTCTTCAAATTTCCTTACCACTTTTCTAAATCGTTTGGCTATGATAGGATATGTTTTAAGCCCCTTTAACGACCGATAATTCTGTAGAGCAGCTGATTCGGAGTCAATGTGTTGATAAAACGATTTAGCTGAGAACGATGACGTAAATTCAAGACAATTGCCATTGGCAAATGTACTTAAAACAAGTTCTCTACTAATGTTTAATGTGCTTTATAACAGCTATTGTGTGATGTCGCATATGTATTATGGGTCTTCAAGATAATTCGCACTGTGGTGGCCATATCTACAGCTATTTTTTCCCTGAATATTTTTTCCATCCTTCTGTTAAGTCATCTACAAGACTTCAGATTTTTCTGACGATCGTTTACAACTGCAGCCAACTTTGATTAGAAACTTTTGATTAAGGACACTTTGGATTCGTTGTTTCCGATTGTTTAGGAATCGGTAACTTTTTAGAAGGAAGAAGTGGAACAAAACTGGAATCAAAATGCTGTCAAATATAGTTTAATTAAAATATCAGAAAATTTTATCCTTTCTGTTTGTATCAGATTATTTCTACCTAAAGAAACTTTGCATATTTAAGAAAAAAAGCAAAATTTGACGTTTCATGTAACTTCTTTTATAATAATTCTAAATTTGATTTTAAAATATCAAATCTTTTATTCGTGGGATCAGTAGAATTTTAGGTAAGGCAATTTCTCAAATAAGTAATAAAAATGTATGTAATAAATTCGAGGTTTTATACATATGTTCAATGCTTTATCTTATCGTAATTCATCGAGGTAATTAGATTCCCTTTTGAGCCTATTTATTGTACCATATATCTTCCATTCCAAAGTTTTCTAAGATGGAAAAGGCAGCTGATTAGGTTAATATGCAGCCTTATAAAACAAACAATATATATAGAGGAAAGCAGATGACAATCGGTTCGTGATAATTAAACTGAAATCTCGTAACTTAAAGTTTAATAAAGTGGAATCTCCCTATAACGAAATCGCTTGGTTCCAGTTGAAAAATTCGCTATAGAGAAAATTTCGTTATATGGAGATTAGAGATTTTTGCAGTTATTTAAGTAAATGTTACAAACCTTTCAATATGTGCGACAAGTTCCAAAATATTTAATTATGACTTTCAATTAAAAAAATAAGCAATATTTATTATAAATTTGTTAAAATTATACTAATTTTTATTGTATAAATAAAATACTTAAAAGTGGAGATAATTCACCAATTTATAGAGAATAATATGTACTAGTACGGATAAACATAAAAAGCGTATTGCCACATCCATTTGCTGTTTCCACCCCCACTCCACCCCGATTTTAGGAATCTTGACCCGTAGAAATGTTGCTCTCTCTGTAGAAACCCACGTCCCCACAACTGCATTACCCTTCACATAGCATTCTATTGTTATGTGTTATCGCTGGAATGAACAATGCCAGTGGTTCCAGGAACAGGCACGTGTGAGCGATTTGTTTGCACAGAAATTAGCAACTTTCTTCAAAAATGACAAAAATCGAAAAGATAAAGGTCTGAAAAAATTCGTTATAGGGAGACAACCACTTCGTTATATGGAGAATATTTTGAATGTTATTTAACATTCCGATTAAAAATTTCGTTTTAGGGAGAAATTCGCCGTAGGGAGACATCGTTGTAGGGAGACCCTACTGTATAAGCATTAAACTGTTTATTTATTGTATCATTAGTTTTGGAAGGATTCTGTCGAAGGTGATTGATTACTTATCAGATTTTAACAGTTTTATGATGCCATCTATGGTTATAATTACTGCTTTTAAAGGAGAACAGGTATATATCACTTATGTTAAACAAAGGAGTCAATTGCTTTTAAAAGAAAAGCATTCTAAGCTTGCACTTAAAAATCTTAAAGTACTCTAAGAACTCTAAAAACCATTTTCCAAAGATTGCTAAAAGTATAGCAGAGCATTTAGTTTATTATTTCGCGAACACCTAACTTTTTCTTCCAAATGCTTATATCTTATATGTTAGGAAATTCACTTCTTTTATCAAACAGAAATGACAGAAAATAGAAATTGCTTCACAAATAGGTCAACAATCGATTTTATTACTTCGCATTTTATCTTTCATTGCCATTTATAAGAAAATATTTCACCCTCAAATACCCTATAAATAATTCAGAATCTTGTTCAGCAGATGACGAGAAAATAGCTCTTCAGTGATTTCATGCTTTTCCTTTTCAATAGCCACTGAATTCAGGAAAATTATTTTTCCCTTAGGAAAGCATAAATTAAAGATGACCAGCAGAAAATTCTCTGCTCATAATATATTTTTTAAGTTTCTCCATCAGTTTGTGAGCCTGAAAAATAAATAAAACTGTATATAAGAAAAATTTACTGCACACAGAAGTTTTTCTTCGAAATATTTTTACCCATGTACATGTAACTCAGAAGATAGAGTTCTACAATCTTTTTTCGTTTCTCATGAAATCAATTTGATTATTATTTTCCTTGAGAATATGAGAACATGCATAATTAGTGAAAAGAAGTAAGAGCAAGAAATCAAAGAAAAAATACTGAAGCATTTTTTTTCAGTGAGAATGTTCACAGTAATTATCTTTAATTAAATCTTTCCGCTGAATTCTGTTTATAACTCTCGTTAAGGGTTAAATATATTTTTATATCAACTTTCGTGATTTCTTTTTTTATGCATGCTGATAATTTATAAATGTGCGAAAAAATCGAGAGATTTCACAAAATATTTTTTTAAAAATAAAAGTTTGATTTTTTACATATATGTTACAGGTAATGTGATTAATCGGTTATTATGAATAACAACCAATCAATGTGATAACTCATTTATCAATGTTACCGGTAATTATACATAATAACAGGTCAATATGATAAATCGATTCAATATATGAACCAGTTATTACTCATAATAATCGCTCAATCTGATAAATCGATTCAACAATTTAACCGATTGTTATTCATAATCGATTAAACACATTAACCTAAACATTTACATTTATTCTAATTTTGGAGAAAACAAAACTTTTGCATTTGTTTACTTTCATTCTTGATTATTTGACAGTTCTCTAGTTTTATTGGATATATACTTCATGCTCTTCATTTTTTTTCAAATATCTATTTATTTTTATTTGAACAGCACTGAATTTGAATATGCTTTCTTTCATAATTGATTATTTAGGAATTACATAGTTTCACGGGATGTATTGATCTTCCTTAAGATTTCTTGCAAAATATTTCTTCCGAGAGTAAATCATTTGCAAAAAAATAGTCCGAAGAATTCCCAGTTGAGCAGCAGAACACGCTAGCTTAAAAACAGCATCCAGCCACCACCAATTCTTCCGTAATTCATTCGAAAAACTCACCCTTCACATCCCTGCCAACCCTTGAGTAACTATTCCAGCGACCCCTCAGTATAAATAACAAGACAGAACGAGAAAACAGTCCCACGATTTTTAGGATGGTTGCGACAATTTTCATTAATGTAACCGGTGTAATACGTTTTCCAATTCTTCTTTTTCGTCGCATCGAACACCACTATCAGCCCCGAATCATGGAGCTGCAACTGCATGAAAAAAATGTAACTAAATGAAACATTCAACCCTTTCACTGCACTCAAATTTGATAACTCCCCTTGTAAATTTCTATTATAATACTCGGATTGTAATCCTCAATGTGTTTTTTATTCTTCTTTGTTCATGTATAATTATGTTCCCTTTCAAGTGTATTTATATCCTAATGTTGTAATTTTTTTTTGCTTTTGCTTTTCAATAAAGTTTCACACATACTCATCCAACCGACAGGGTGCCGTTTAGGCTCCGAGTTCGGGGGTATGCTGTGGTGTTATGTTACAGCGAACCTCTCTGAAACTCCCCTCCCTTCCTAGTAAATTACTTCAGAAATTTGCGATAATAGTGAAATTGTAGATGCTATATCATGTGCTGAATCATGTATAAAGATTAAACAAGATATTATCTTTTTTACTTACAATACAGCGCATCGCCATAAAAGAAAAAAAGGATATTGAATGCTATATATATATAATTAAAAACGTATTTGTCGGCTCCATTTAAAATAAAAGGACTGATCGATCTGAATAGAAGCGTACATTAGGAAGCACATATTGTAATATCTACTAATAATAAAGAAGAATGTGTGTGTATGTGTCCTTGTGTCTGTGTGTTGGCACTCTACAGTCCAAAGAGCGTGAGCTAGAGGCTCAATTTGGCTCAAACATACATTGGAGGGTGGGAATGTGCACCTCGGAACTCTTTTTTTTGAAATTTTAATAAATTAAAAATTAAGCGAAATTTCGTTGTCTTCCCTTAATAAATTCCGAACATATTAAAGCTCACAAATTATTTTTACACCACCTGAAAGTAAAAAATTACATTTTCAATGTTATCAATTAAGTTGTACTATTTTTCTCGAATTTTAATAAATTTTTAAAAATATTTTTGACTTAATTTACAACAATACTTTTTATTGTTTCAACGCGATTTAGACCATTTTCATTGTTTAAACAAATATTTATTTGCATGTTACTCTTCCACTGTTGAAAACATCTCCATTTAAATTTGTGAGATGCCTCTATAAATATAAAAATAAATATATCTCTGCAAATTTTGCAGATACAGTCGTTAAACTTAGTTTATATATAGATAAGTGTAAGAGGAATCTTTCACTCACTGACATGTTTATTCTATGGGGACCGTATAAAAATTTGATTTTTTAAACTTCTTATTATCAATCTCCACCAAATTGTATTCATACGAATTCTTGCCTTATTTAATGAAACTCTGTAATTGAAAGTACATGTCTAGATGCAATATTTAAGGAAATAAATGCTTGTTCTACTTTTTTGCGACACACTGTTTATGTGCTGTTTTAGTTCCAACACAGAGAGTGTAACATCAATACGAGTCCAACTTTAGACCATGCATTTAGTAGTATGTATATAAGATATGGTTCTGTTGATATCAACAACAAAAATCCCAATTTGATTGACAATTTTTGGTTGATACTTCTTTACAGATATATATGTAACACAAAGTCCTCTATCAATTATGAACTAGAAGCTTCAGAAAAATAACTACAAATATCAAATAAGATTATTTGGATAATTATGCATTTACAACGATCTAAACAGGTGCTAATCTTTTAGAGGAAATATTAGCAGAATCTTTGCTTCTAAATAGTACTTTGCAGCAAAGCCCTGATTTCCTCAACAGTATGTACAGTCGTCAACGAAATGAATGGGACACCTCTGTAATTATGGTATATATTATCCCATCTTCACAAAACTAGTTTCGATATTAATGGATCATGACGACAGGTTTATTCAGATAAAAAAATGATTATCCGAGTTAATTAACATAATTGGTTAACAGCTATCTTGAAATTTTCCCATTACGCCTATGAATTTTTTTCTCTGAATCGACTCCCATCATGAAATGCGCCTCCCCGAAAATTTTTATAGAGTTTTGATTAAAATTTCGACAGCTATCATGAAGATCGTGTTTCATGAAAAGTAGACCGATAAATACTAATTAAAATAATATACGGACCCCCCAAAAGTGGTCGCTGCATGTCAACAGTGGGAATTGGCAGTTTTTTGTAAATATTTCGGAAACTATTTTATTTTTGGATACCAGCATTATAACGTCTCAGCTGTGCTCTGATATAAAAATTTCACTATGTTACAATTCACTTTGTTTTCACAGTCATATTAAAAAAAATTTTTAAATACTAAATTTTTTATTAGTGAATTTTTTCATGACTTTTTGTAAAAAATTAGTGCAAAAAGTTTTGAGAAATATATAATACTTTCCGAGATATCGTCAAAAGTTCCTAAAATTCATTTAACATGGGAAACACCATTTTTCAAAACCCTATAACTCTCAAAATTATCATCACAACTGTATAAAAAATTATGGGGAGGCTAATTTCATGACGGGGAGTCGATTCAGCGAAACAAATTGATAGGCGTAATGGGAAAATTCCGAGATAGCTGTTAATTAACTATGTTAATCAGTATTTTGATCTAAATAAACCTATCCTTTTGAGCCATTAACATCGACAACAGTTTTGTGAAGATGCGATAATATATACCAGAATTACAGAGATGTCGCATTCATTTCGTTGACGACAGTACATTTATTGTGATGTCAATTTTCTATATATCAGATTTCATGGATTTACTTAAACTGATACTCTTTGTACAGTAGTTCTAGAGGATTAAATGTTTTTGTAAACATCTACCTATATTAAAAAATTGCATCAAAAATTGTCTTTTCCAAATATTCGTCTTTAAGACTAAAGTATTCACATTCAAGAAAAGAATCACAATGAAGGAATTGATTATTTTGATTTACTCTTACGAGTTAATTTCTTTAAAAAAATAATATGGATTAAGCACAAGCAATAAAAAATAAGTTTGTTTGAAATGAAAAATATTCTTGAACAATTTGTGCATTTAATAATAGAATGTTTCTAGAATGAAAAAAAATCGACTATTTCATTAATGAATTCACTCTCATTTGTTAGTTAAAAAAGGAAAACTCTAAATTTTTCTGATCACAAACCAAGATAAAATAAAAGTTAAAGAAAAGATATTAAAATAATCCGATTATTAATTTACTTTTGAATATTGAACTTAAACCATCCCAATATTTGTGACTTTCTTTATATGTAATTTTTAAAGCATAAAGAAATTACATACGCAGGTTTTTTAATTATTAAAGTGATTTTTTTCATTACTCTACAATAAATAGTAAATAACTTTCCTGAAAGAAAACATAAGTCTATCGAAATAGGCATAAGGCAAGTATGTTAAGAGTTTTCACTTTTTCCAAGAAAAGATGTAAACTCCTTTTTCCGAGAATTTGTCGTAATTATTTCACTTTGCTTGTTCCTTTTTACATATTTTATTTGTTTTTCTATTCTCAATTTTTTTTGTTTATATGCTTAAAGTGTTCTTAGGAAGCAAAATTAAAATTATTTACTTATTCTTCGTATTCTTGCTTCTGAACTGTTTTCTGCAACAGTAAACTTGATTTTTCATTTGACATGTTTTATTCACAATCAATTTTTATACTTCTTTAAAACTTTTCAATTTTATGTTTTATCGTTTCAAACTCATCTGACTGTTTTAAAATATCTAAACAAATACATATGCATATAATAACATTTTATTAATATGGTAATATCAGCATCCAATAAACTGGTATCATTTTGCTTGGTTTTTTAAAAATGCAGATCGTTTTGTTATTAACTCGCTACAAAACCAACAGCTTTTGTACCAAACTAACTGGCAAATCCTCTTCAATTTTAAATATTAACTAGAATATTATACATTTTATTTTGTTTCAATTATTTAAACCTAATCAATCCATTAAACCTACTCACCATAAACACATTTAACGATTTTTGTATGAAAGCACCTGACGTTTTCAGGGCTAAGCAATATAATTTTGGAAAAAACTGCATTAGCATTCATTTCTTTCATAAGAAAGAAAAATGGTTCTTCATAGTCTTCCTTTCGTAGAGGTGGGAAATAAATCTAATTTACAAAGATCAACAATTGTAATAAAAATAATTTTGAGTTCTTACTTTAAAAGGGATTCTTTTTTCAAATTACCAGATTTAGCTTCCTAATGCTATTAAAATTTTAAATTTTTATTCATTAATTTGAAATTTTGATTTGTTAATCAGATAAGCTTTCCAAAATTTCCCAATCGTATTTACAAAGTCTTTATCAGAATACCATTAAAAATATGACAAAAAGTAATAAAATGTATAATTTAAAGATTGTCGTTTTAAGTCATTACTAATACTTTCTTCCCATGTTTTCTTTTTCTTTTTAAAGAAATAATTTCATTGGAAACACAGATTTTCGAATTAAAGATTTTCTATATATTTATCAAAATAAAAATATTGAACAATTCATTATTAATATTTTAAGAATTTATTTTATTATTTATAAAATATTGTTCAGACCTGCGCTCGCATGGTACAAGAACTCTGCTTCGGAACAAAGGGTCGTGGTTTCCGAGACCTAATTTGGCAATAAATTTTAATTTAAAGATTCTTGTTTAAAGTAATTACTTTCTTCCCATGTGTTTCTTTCCTTTTTTAAGAAATTATTTCATTAAAAGCACGGATTAGTGAATATTGAAGCATTTCTAATATATTTACCCAAATAAAATATTCAACAATTCATTATTAATGTTTTCTGAATTTATTTTATTATTTATAAAAAATTTTAAGACCTGCGCTTTCTTGGTTCAAAGACTCTGCGTCGGATCAGAGGGTCGTGCTTTACGAGGCCAAATTTGACAAAAAATTTTAATTTAAAAATTCTTGTTTAAAGTCATTACTAATACTTTTCTCGTGTATTTCGAAACTTCTTTTAAGAAAATATTTCAATAAAAACACCGATTTTCAAATATTCAAGCTTTTCTCATAATTACTCAAATAAAAAAAATCAACAATTCATTATTAATATTTTCTGAAAGTATTTTAATTTTTAAAAATGTTAAATCCTTCCCTCGCTTGGTACAAAGACTCTCCTTTGGGAGAAGGGGTCGTTGGTTCCGAGACCAAATTTGGTCAGTGACCCGCCGTGTACAATTGCCTGATGCCTTGCTAAATTCTTTGTAATAAACCGTCCTGAAACTGATGTGAGATAGAGTTTTCCGAAGGGATACACAAGCTGAGATGTCATCTTTAACTTATGAAACTTAAGAAGCAAAATAACCATAGTGTTCATTCGAAGAAGCCGTTTATTTAACTATATTATGAAAAGCACATTAAAGACGTTTTCTTTCTGAACTTCCAAAGATTTTATCCTCATAAACAATAACTGACGCACAAAACCATCACACGATCTGCAGAATGTTACTTACAGAAACTTTGAATCATTTGTTCTGGAGTTTATCCCATCTTTATAATAATTACAATTAATGTTTTGGCAACGAAGAATAGCGGATCGAAAGAAGAGCCATAAGTGTATCCGAAAAGATTTTTTGTGAAAAAGAAGGAAAAGAATTAAGCTTTCAAAACCAGACTCTAGAAAGCTTATTTCCATCACATCCCATCTTTCTTTTCCACTTGATAATACAAAAAGATTTAGAAGCTGAGCAAATAAATTTTATTTACGGTTTTCTTTATTTAATTTTAGCCCTTTTCATCCATCCATCATTGTGTGTTTCAGTTCTTATTTATTTTTCATTGGAAAAGAAATATATACTTGAAAGTACTCCATTGTTTGTTTAAAGAAAAGAACTTATAGTTTAAGATAGAAGTTTGTTGAGTGAAATGATTTTTGAAAAAAAAATCGAATTGCTGCTGTATGTTCACCAGAAATGAAATGAGATCTTTAAGAATTATAAAAAAAATATAATTTCTGACACATTGTTCACAGTGTTTATATTGTTGCGTGTTTAGTATGTCTACTTTTGTTATTTATCTTTAAATAAAAAAATAACAATATTTATTACTGTTGAATACTAATATTCTATGATTTATATTATTTAGAGTGCTATATTTTTAGAGCTGGGATGAACATATATTTTTTAAATATGATATAACATAAATAAAATACAATTTTCTATTGCACCTATGTATATAACACCTACCTTTGTAGATACCTGAAATTCTGGCCGATCAATATATCTGAAAACACTTTACTGTACATTGCGTTATAGAATATTTAAAGGTAATTAAAACAAAATCAAATATGTTTAATTTTAAATATTTTTTATTTAACAAATTTTAAGTTGAAATATATACTGCCATAAAATTAAATATAACTATTAATTGAATGCACATGATATAACCCATAATAATCACAATAAAAAAGAAAAAAACAGAATGTTGCAACATTGAAATTTATAAGCACTGCAGGTTTAAGAAAATTAATGAATTTTACGTTACAAATTAAAACAGCAAACTTCAATGTACATATTGATGATTATTTATGCCGTAAATAAAATATCTTCTATTCTTGATAAAAGTTCTTAGATGAATTAACTGAAAAGATTTGTTATAACGAAACACACTTAGCAGAAATTGCAGAGAAAAGCTGGAATTGAAAGCACTTATTCACGTCACACTGCTGCAGCGAAAATTACGATGTACGTTATAAATTGTAGATTTTTAGAATTACACTCGGCAAAACGTTGAAAAGTTGAAGTAACGATGAGTGTAGAACACATACTCTAAATTGCAGAATACTAGAATTCACACATCAGCACGTTAAAGAGGTAAAAAGCTGATGGATGATAAATGCAGACTTTAAATCACCATTGCAGATTTTTGCAGTTGTAGAATACATTCTTTTATTCTGTTCAGTGTTGTATTCGAATGAATCAGTCACTGCACTTCTTTTGTGACATTTTTTTTTATCACAAATAGTTTCGGAAACACACTGACGCAGACACACTCATTTTTTCGTTTCACCTCTTAACGTCGTTGTTTCATAAAAAAAAGTCTTTTCTCAAGCTACATCCAAGAAGTAGAAGAATACGGCATCAGATTAAAATACCTTTCAAGAAAAAAGTAACGGAAAAAACATTTTGGGACAGGCCCCGAGAGGCCATAACGGCCCTCGGGCCACCAGCTGCAAAAACACCGACCGCTCTTTTCAATGCACAAATTCAAAAAGGACAAAGAAAAACCGCTTCCAGACAATGACGCCACAGTTTGTTTACACAGAAATTCCTCCGCGGAACAAGATGGCGGGTAAATAATCCCATTGGAAAAATTTGATTTATAATTTAATAAAGTTAAGAAATTAAAGGAAACAACAACAAAAGTTAAGACAATTAATATTTAAGTTGATTACCAAGTGAATGACTAAGAAAAATTTAGATTTTTAGTAAAAGTGCCAAAAATTACCGTTTGAATTTCAAAAGTAGCCTGAGATGCCACACGATACTAACTAAACTTTTGTGGCAAAGATTTAAATATTTAAAAATACTGAGAAAACCGAAAAATGATGTAGATGCATTTTTTTGCAATCTAACAATTACATATACACTATATGGCAGAAAGTATCAGGGCACTTTCATATTTTCACATTTTTGTAGAAGTTCTCCGGAAAGGTGAAAGTCTAATAACTATAACTCACATTTTACATTGAAGATTCAGACCTGAGGGCAATTAGTGGACCGTCTACAAACTGATGAAGACAAAAAAGGTTTTCGGCCCACCCCGCTTCACATAATACTGATAACAATATGAAACTTTCAGAAATGGTTATGTTTAATGGGTGTAATATTTACAGGAATTTTCGTAAATTCAGCACAAATATTTGGGAAGATTTAAAAGTTTTCTTAAAAAATCCCAAATTTTCTCGCCTGTTTTTCGCTTATAACATGCAGAGTTTTCTGTTATATTATAAGAAACTTACAGAAAAAAATGACAATATGTTAGAAAAGCATTATGTAAAAATTTGAAAAATACAATTTTGAATACTACAGGAAATATAAACATTTTTAACAAATAATGTTTAACTGCGAAAGCGCGAAATATCACAACTTTAAAGCCAGTTATATAAGATAAATTATATAACAAATTCAGTCCAATATAATTAGTATTCAGAAAGATATCGGCATTACAACGAGCAGAATTTTAGCTGCTATCGAAGAGAAGCTAAAAGATGAGGGGTTATACTCAAATTGACATTTTTTAAACTTTTGGCGAGTCAATGGCCACATTGGCGCTATTAAGACATTTGAATCATTTTGGTAGAGGTTTTTGTAAATACTGATAACAGAAAACATTTAATTTTAATAATATGATAAAAACAGAAATTCAATGGTAATGTTGTAAGTATTAATAAAACAGATATTTAACAGTCAATATGTAATTACTGATGAAAGTAAAGATTTGCGTAAATAATTCGCAATAAAAAAAAGAGGCAGAGAGAAAATCATAGTTTTTATGCTAATAGTTGTTTTTCCCATTTTCGTTCTATCTAATCCTTTTTTCCCTCTTTCCGTGAAACTTTTCTCAGGAATTCCACAAATTGTCCACGTTATTAAAATTTGAAGAAATTTATCTGTTATTTGTGTAACATTTTTATCGCAATTTTTGTATTGTTCTGATAAATAATAATCTCATTATTTCATCACGATAATTGTCCCTTCTTCAGGTACCTTTGCTGCTGTTAAGGTTATGACAGTTGACCGAACGAAGTGATCTCTGTTTCAAATCCGTTCAGCATTTCGTCTGTAAGTAAATTAGTTTGCTACGCAGTCACCGCCAAGCGCTTGTTCGATTTTCTTCGAATTTAACACGGAGGTTCCTTGAGATCAAAGAAAACGACATATATGTCAGAATTTTTTTCATGCCATTTTGATTTCAATGTGTCTGTGAGTCAATGGCGAATTTGACACCGTTAAAACATTAGAATCATTTTACTATTTTTTAGTTTAATTGCATTAACGTCCCGTTTCGAATGGCTATTTTGGGACTGACCTTGCAATTTTGAAAGGCGTTCGGATGGCGAGGGCGATACCTGTGATGGCATCCAGCCTTCCGCACCACACCGGCGGTAGGGCGTTTGGCTACTAGGCATAATTTGGCGTGCAACAGGCCCTACACTGAGGGTCTTCAATGGAATCAGGTTTCGAGCCTGGAACTCTCCGGCCCCGAAGCCGAGACCTTACCATTACGCCTCCGCGGCCTTTCAATTTTATATTGTCGGTAATAGTAAGTTTGTTAATACTAATAACAGCAGACATTTAATTTTAGTTTTGTTTTCACTGATAAAAGCAGTCATTTAATTGTATTTTTTTAAACTGTAAAAAGCAGACATTTAATTATAATTTTTTAATGCTGATAAAAGAAAACATTTAATTGTAATTTTTTAAATACCGATAAAACACAGATTTGTGTTTGATTCGCATTGAAAAAAGAGTGTGTACGTGAGAGAGATAAGATCATAGTGTTCCATATTGAGAGTTGCTTTTTGTCGTCTTGCACTAATGGTGTATTTCTCTTTTTTCGAAAGTATGTTTTTTCTACGATTCTACCAAAGAATTCATGTTATAAAAATTTGTTGACTACCACCGCTCTCGAGTGTAGAATTCACTAAACATCTCTTCCAGCAAAATTTTTATGTAACTTTATTAATTTAATGTATTTGTTTTGTAAATACAGGGAGTAAAATTTGTGTATAATATAGGTGTTAAATATTGTACATTGATTGGTTTAGGATTTTAAATATAATTTCATAAGATAGTGTATTCATGGGGACAAAAAATTACCTCCCCGAGAGACAAATTACGATATCTGGTGTTCCCGAAAACAATGTTGTCTCCAAAATGAATGACAACGTTGGATAAACCTGTAAAGACTGCGATGTAGAACAGATTTTAGTTTTTTTTCTGTTGGGGGTTCGACATTTAATGTTCGCAGAACTACTAATTAGTTATAGTTTTATTAACGTCATGCTTTGAAGCCACACGAGTACTAAATTTAAACAGACTTTGTGCTATTATATCGTGGCCAGTCGAAATGAATGACACCTGAGCCGGTTCCAATCTTTCCAAACTTCCGCTCCACACGCTTGGCCCATGGCTTCAGATTTAATGTGCACTAAGCGCGCGTACATGACGGATCTTCAGCGTAATCGGGTATCGAACTTGGAACCATCCGTTCCTGAAGTCGAGACATGACCATCAGTCCTGATACGAAGCCGAATCGAACAATAGCACTGATTAGAATTTGTGATAGTTGGATTTAAATTCTAGAAAAAAAAATTGCTGGATTGAAATTGATACGGAGGACACTGCAAGTTTACTCACCTTGTGATTATACAGTTTCAGCCTTTTTCAGATGGTATGTTGCCAAAATTCAATAAAAGGCCAGTCGCCAGTGAAACTGAGATGTTGAAATCGTGGTATCATCGGTGACCTTCTTTGACTGTGTAAATCTGAATCTTTCGTTATCACAGCAAAAAGAAAGTTTGCGAAATGTATAAGCGCATGAAAAAAGGAAATTATGCTTTGCTACTATTTCCTACTACGCACTGTAACTTCCCAAATGGATGCAGTAAAAATTTTATGTGACGAATTTTGCATGATACAGAAATGCATTTTTTCATGTATTGAAAGTCCATGGTTTGAATTAAAGGGCACTATTCCCTCCGGATGCAGCTTCTTGAGGCGATTGCTTCTAAAGATAAAGACTGCTACTCCCAAATTACTCGCATAAGCACTTTGACCACAAAGGACTCTTTTGGCCTGGATTGTATGGTGAGCATTCACATTTGTAGTACTTGGATTCATAAAATGTAGATCTACAAGTCATCATATCTCACAAAAAATGGCGGAGGTTTTTTATCAACATTTGAGCAAGTGCGATTGGTGATTGTGTAGTAAAAACTTGCATGCTTGCAAGATCTCCTGGATGGCCACAAGAACTGTATGATTCTAAAATAAGTGCCCTCTGATCTGTTGCAGACTATTCCAAATCCAAGACAAGAGACGCGAGGTTTATACATGATGTAACTCCGCCAGATCTTTCTACATGGAAGTGAAATGTTCTTAAATGGTAATTATTTCAGCTATTTGTCTGGAGGGAAGGGGGGAGGACAAGCGGCTCAGCCTCTACCTTGCTTTGATTTTTAATTCTTTAGATTTCTTCATTCCACGGTCATGTATTCACGAGACATTTTTTTCAAAACTGGAATCGGGCATAATCATCTTCGGTTATTTTCAATATATTATCATTCTTTTACACAAAGAATAATTTTATTTTTAAATTCATAATAAATTTATTCTATTGAAACATTTTGGATTGTAATTCAGACGCCGTAGATAATAAGTACTTTAATCAATTGGCCAACTGACAGTTGCTCTGGGATAAAATTCTTGATAGAACAAATTTAAATACATATTTTTTATATCTTGGATACAATTTTCTAAATCATTGCTAAACAACATATAGCAAACCATTTTATATAATTCAATGTATTTGAAAATTTTGAGTTCGTTAAGAAATTTCACTGCGAAAATATAATCTCATCAAGTAGAATATTTACCTAAATAAAGAAAATTTCTTACGTAGGATACACATATTGTTGAACTAAATGAAGTTAGAAGCATTATTTAAAAATAATCAAACCAATTTTTAACATTTTAAGCTGAACTTCGTGAAAGATATTATTGTTATTGCGGTTTAAATAAAGGATGGTATTTACTGTAGTGGTGGAAATCTAAAGCAACGAAAAAGTAGGAAATATTTAAGCGTCTTACAATGCAAATATTATATCAATAGATTTTCACAGAAAAGTTTCTTTCATTTACTAATGTAAATAACCATCAAAGGAGTAAAATTTTAAAGCAGAAGAATTATAGAAGCGATTGGTAGATGGTTGTTATCAATAAGTGCAGACATTCGATGAATTATTGTGAGCCACCAGCCGCAGCCGAGTACCTGTAGATGGCGCTGCCATCGCCAGTGACGTCAGAGAATCAAGCGGCCGAGAACAATAGTAGACGACGAGGCGGTATGAACGACGTTGGTTTGGTTTCTCAAGACCAAAATACGATACGAAACGACGATTTGAACAACGACATACGACGCTAATGAGTGCCATCCTTATCATAAGACGAACTATAACTGTTTCAATTGTACATAACTGTAAATAATGAATCTTCAAAATGTAAACTTAATTCTGCATAATATAATAGTTAGTTAAAGTTACTGTGTATTCATTTCTGGTACCAATCACTCAACTTGCTTGATAACCGCCTACATTATTTTTCAATTTATTATTGCAAATAAAAATGGATAGAAAATGTTTTTGGATTCGACTTTAGAATGGGTTTACTATATCCAACAACTATATACAATTTATGATACGTCAAACAACGGTGTATTGAATACATCCATTGGGCGTTGTTGATCGGTTGCCAAATAAATTATCTTTTTAAAATTTTGAAAATAAGAATTGATATTTGAACAAGTACCTGGATAATTAACTTTATTCACGCTACGACACACCCCTGCGTACAGAGTTTAAGATCTCCAGTTTGCAGTTTGGATGGGTGTGGGTAGGAATATTTATTGATTCTACAAAAAAAATATTACATTGAGTTTAACAAAATATAACATTGATTTGGTTTACATTATTGCTTATACTGATAACAATAATGTGTTTACAGTTGGAGCCTCCCTTACAGAAACGAGGCTATTATTGTTTGACATACAAAATTTTTTGAGAAGAAACATTTGCAAACACAAAACGAATTAAAAATAATATGTTTTAATTACATACAAAAAAGTAAACATTTTACGTTGTTAGAACAAATATTGTTATAAACGACACTACTATAATGTAAAACAATTTTCGTTTAGTTTTATTGATTAAGGCTTTACAAAAAAATTTTAATAACTGTTAGATGCGTTGCATAAACGAAGATTTCATATAAATGGATGGAAGTTTTAAAAAATTTTAGGTTGCTTGAACAATTTTTTTTCCACTGTTATTTAATTCTAAAATATTAAACTCTACCTTAATTTTTTAGAAACTATTAGAAACATTAATGGATAAGATTCCAAACTTATAACAAGAATATTTTTTCCCTTTCTCTTTTTTAAAAAAATGAGTAGGAAATCTAATTCTTGTTAATTTAAGAAAAAAAATGCAGACATTTTTTAAGTTCTATTATAAAAAAGCAAATTTTTTACAAATGGTCTCCAATCTGAAATGTCAATATGAAATTTGAGATGCCAAAATGAGAGTTAGACAAGTACAAAAATGTGTTCACACAAAGTAGCTCATAAGAAATCATGTAATACATAAATATATAATTATTTATCTTATTAAAAAATATAAGAAGATTACATTACATTTACAATATTACATTTAATAAATTATGATTGTTCACAACAGAAACATTACACATTAATCTGGAAATGTTTTAAAGGTAAAAAAAGAACTGAATTTTGATTTTATACATGCGTTATAAATTGAGTGATGCATCTTTATAAGTTGCACTGACTTTTATTTGTTCTTGAAAGGAAGATTATGCACTAAATAGTTATTAATGAAAGGTTTAAATTAAAATGTTCTTAGAGCTCACATTTTACCAAATGTAGGTTGCTCGCGAAAAGAAGTTTTTTGTAAAAAAATATTTTTTAAGGAAGGAAAATTCACTCAAATGTTTTTATGAATAGTCTCTTGATTGTTTATATTTTTCATAATATCTTGAAAACAGTTACGAGTTTTTCTCTAGAAGCTTAATCAGTTAGGAAAAATGCTCCGTGCTGTGAGTTAGAAATAAAACAGTTGACACAGTAAGATTATTGCTTCTGTATGTGTTAGATGGTGGCCGGCACAGTGACCACAGCTGGTGAGGTTAAATTGACAGTCCTCGGTCGTGTGACCATAGGACTGGCTAAAATTGCATCGCTTGTAGTGGTAAAACTCACTCGCTCGAAAAGCTTTCCAGTTGATTCTGGATAATTAACTGAAAGCATTTTTAAGTTATTCACTCTGCGTCTCTCCTCTTAATTTTAATGAAGTGATGCGTACGAAAATTTTTATATTCATATCAAAGAATGGGATGCATTCAACAGATTAATGACACTGTAAATATGTTCTTTTGATAAATAGTTATAGGTCCTGATTTTGAACTATTGTGAATTAACGCTAATTTTAATAAACTTTCTTAACTCTATGATCCCTATTCCGCCTCAAACCGCCCCATTCGACAGAGGCTTGTACTCAGGCGGTTACGGGTGCCTGAGTGCATTTTACGGGAGAAAAGTGGTTCCTATCTTTGTTGACAATTAATCGCCCAATTTCGGGTGCCGTCCTTCTGGAAATTGTAAAGAAAGGGAGGATTTCATATTTTTTTCGTGTACGAAAATGTTCTTCAATTTTTGAGGTTCTGGAATTCTCAATTTAGCCGGGTTCAGAGAGTTAAAAAAGGTATTAATACAATTACAATAAAGGATTTTTCCTCTATTTTAACGAGGAACAAATCAAGACAATTTTATGCTCGATGTTGTTTTTTCAAACAATCTCACTTTCACTTAAGATTACAGATGCTTAAATTAGAATTTAGTGAAATAATATAAGTTCCTTGGAGAATAAATATTCACAAAATCATAACTACAAAATGTATAATAAATGAAGAAATGTTCATGACAATTTAAAAATTATACCACACTGGGCAGAAAATTAATTATAGCAATTTTTTTAAAGATGCTTCGTCTGTTATTTTTGAAATTAATTTTGTATTGTTCCAAAATTTATCCCTAGTAGTACAAAATGCAATATAATATCCATGCGATATCTTTACGATGTTGTTCGGCATCCAGAATATTATAGCAACATCGTGCATATATCCTAGAATATCTTTTGCTCATAGAGATTTCTAAATGTATGAAGAAAAATCAACGAATTAATTTTCAATTTATTTCATCAAGAAATGTTGATTTGAAGATATACAAGGTTTTTTTATTTTGTGTGATTATAAATGTTTTCGGTAGAATAATCACTGATAAGTTTACATCTCTATAATTTTCTCAAATTCTTTATCATAAGTAATCCAAAGTTTCGTCTTTCAAGATGGATATCTTACGTATTGTAGAAAACATTTTTCGACTGAGTATATGAAAAAAGAAATATTCGTATTTTGTTACATTCCCCCTTGGAATAATTTTCAAAAATTCTTAAATAAATCTCAAAAATTCGAATTTTCCAAGCTTGTGATGACAGTTTATGTACATATAGAAATGAATGTATAAGTTAGTTTTCTATAAATACAGAAACATTAAAAATACATGTATTCCTATTGTACGATTGCTTTGAAACCATTCCTTGACAATCCGAAACCATATAAAACTTTCCCATTTCCATTTGATACCTTTCTAAGGCTTTTTGTCATGGAAATCATATCACATTTATCTGAAGAAGAAAGCCTACGGTACACCAAGCTAAAGAGGATTTTGAGAAGGGCAGAAACCATAACATATATCCTTTTAGATTACTCTTTTTTGACCTTTTCAGGATTCAAGAAAATACTAGATTTTAATCTTTTTAAAGGCTTGTATAACTCAATAATTTTATATTTCCGATCAGTCTAGTCTGAATGACAAGTTTCGTTTTGAAATGTTACTACCCGTTAAAACATTTCTTTAAAAATTACTTATTGAAAATAATATAAGTAATGAAAATCATTAATATCATTTCAATGACAGAACTGACATTCAAAAAGGAAAATAATAATGATAATCATTTTATTATAAATAAACAAACACATCATAAAAATGCATCAAATCAAATCGTAAAAAAATGCTAGTTGCTTTCAAATTAAGCGTAAGATTTTATAATTTAAATGTAATTTCTTCATCATAATAAATAAAAATATAAAAGTTATAAACAAAATGATGATTAAATAGCAAATTTTCAGTTTGATAATGCATTCATTATACAAGGCTTTCTAAACATTTTTCAGATATATTTTGATATAAACATTGTGTCTTTTTTTATTCCGTTTCCCTTATGATTTCAATTTGCATATTCTTTATAGTAATGAGCATGTCACTCATAATGCATAATTTGGCACTAATTACAAATTTTGCACATTTTATATGTTTATTTAGATTTAAATTAAGTATAAAAACCTGATGTAACGATCCAGTTCAAAATGTCTTTAATATATATATATATATATATAATGAATATTTCAGTAAAGTTGAAAATGGTTATGAAAAACCAATCAGTAAACATACCCAGAATTTTCCTACCTACCAAAAGAATTTTATTGAGTGTGTGGACCAGACTTAATTTATAAGTTGGTTGTGATTTCGACTCTCGGCTGTGTTGTAAATAGCATGCCTTCTTTTGAAAAAATATCGTGAATGATCATCTAATGCCATTGCGATTTCAACTCCAAATCCTTTAAAGAAAACTTATATGACAATATAACGGAAATTCCATCCATTTACAACTAGAAATAAAATACGTATGTGGGGATACAATTGAGCAATCAATGAAGTTAAATGATTTATTTAGTGATTAACATTAGATAAGAACATATGCATATTTATATACGAGTACGGTGTCTACTGTTTTGAAGAATTTAAACTGATTCTTATGTCTATCTCGCATCTTATAAGTAAATGGAGTCTATTACTCCTAAAAGAAATATCTGCAAATCTGGAGCATGGTTTTCTGAACACGGTTCAAAGTTCTTTCGAATTCTTCTCATTCTTATCTTCACGAAAAGAGGAAAGGGGTAGAGGTTGCTACTGTCGTTCGACAACGGCATTACTGGGTCATTCCCACATGCATTTGTAAGGGAAGTTGGCTTTGCAGGAAAAATTTAGTTAAAAAAAGGCAACATAAAAAATGTCCATAATTTTCGATAATTACTCTAATCAGTGCATTGAC
The DNA here is from genome assembly GCA_013235015.1 of Araneus ventricosus. Taxonomy (NCBI): domain Eukaryota; kingdom Metazoa; phylum Arthropoda; class Arachnida; order Araneae; family Araneidae; genus Araneus; species Araneus ventricosus. The sequence goes on along the minus strand of BGPR01005922.1, from coordinate 44,524 downwards.
ATCTAGAGTTTAAATATTGATACAGGAACTTATGAACAGATATCTAGATGCACGGTATTCCATGGTGTTGAGAAGCTGGTCAGTTTCTATCGTTCCATGCACACGCAACAGCACTTCCTAAGTTGATCAAAGCATTTCGCCTCGAAACAGTATTCTCATATTCTTAGGTTTCTGCAGAAGTAATTATGAAGAAACATGTAATGATACCGTGAAAATTGTATCAACTCATCTTAATTTAGTATTTCACTCTTTCTGTTGTTCAATGAGCATCGTCCGGAAGATGGATCTGATTGCTCGATTCTTTACATAAAGTGGACAATGTTATTCGCTATACAATATTCGTTACGTACAATATCCGTACAAACAATATATGTTAATGACAAGTGGACTGATTCGCTCTCTTAACTCGCGTGATTTTCAAAAGAAAGCCTAACCTTATTGTCACAAGGAATCTTAATTTTAACAGTAATAAAGCTTTAATTATAATATAGAATTAAACTTCAAACAATAATTTCTAAAGTAAAAGTGTTTTTGTATATACAATTAATTATTATTTAGTTTTTAATTCATAATTGCAAATAACTTCCAATCATATTTTAAGAGAAAATTTTAAAAAATATATAAATCACAGTCCTCAAATACAAATTCCGTTACTAAAGTTATAACGTATTAATGAAATCAAATTATTTGAACAATCCATGCGATTTCAAAATTAGCAAGGAACTATTCCTAAGGTATTCGAAAACATTTGCACAAAAATTCTGCAACATTTATGCAAAAAATTAGAACTCTCTAATATTATATAAGCGATAAAAATTCGCAAAGACTGAGAGAAATCTGATTTCTAAGAAATGCCCAGAAAAATACAGCCTTCAGAAATCAAAATAGCATAAATTCACTACAAACGTACGCATGTTGTGTATTATTAAAAGAAACTTAATTTCACCCTTTTCTTCTTTTCTTTTACTAAAACACTGAAGAAACATTGTTTGCTATTTTCCGTCGAAATGATTGGGAGGAATGCATATTGAATTTCGTATAAAATCATTATAAATTGTTTCCCTTCCAGTACGTTTCGTTATTATAATAATGGTAGTATTTGCCAACTATGTACAAAATAATTAACTATTTCAATACACGGCCTTTCATTAAAATCATGAAGTCTAATTATAACAAGAAAGAACTAATAGGGGTTATTTTTAAAGGTGAATGTTTTACAACGTTTAACTAATTTCCAAACGTAGGCGCCTAAAATAAGGAATGTAAATGGTCATTTCATTCAGTGGAAAATGATATACTACTTGCATACAAATATTTTTATCATGATTCGTATATCTATCAATTTTTTACCATTCGTTTATATTCAATTTTTTTCGGTATGAATATATTGAATTAAAACAATATAAAACAAGGAGTTACTTTTTATCACACAAGATCTTAACTTTCCTAAAAGAAATGTTTTCATCATGGCAATAACGTGGCAAATATAAAAAAAATTATTTATGCAGCTACTAAGAATAAATACCTTAATGACAGTTATAATCATAGTAAATTAAATACAAATAAAAAAAAAGCACAAAAAAATGAAAGGTCATTTACCAAAAACTTTAAGCAAAAACAATTTAAAATACATTTTTATTAATTTGCTTGGGGAAAATTTACATTTGTTTCAAAATTATATTGCTAAAACGTCGGAATTATGCCAATCACCTATTTAGTAAAATTTTTATTTGTTTTGGTAATTCTTGTCATTCTATTTTATGTAAACTTTGAAATACAGTTTAAAACACGCATTAAAAACGAATATTTGGATAGCAGAAAAAGAGAAAACATAATAATCGACTTTTTAAAAACTTGCTTGCAATACAAAATATTTAACTTTATTCCCCACGAAAAAGATCTTTTTCCAGCAATTTATGGAAGGAACATAGCTTAATACATTATTCCAGACATATGAAAGAGAAATTCATCTGCATTAAAAGGAAAAAATATTCATTTCTTCGTATTTTACTGTTTCTATAAGAAACCAGTTAAAGTGAAATGTGTTATTATGAAGAAGATGTATGTATTTATAAAAGAAAGATCACTTTACGGAGGGGCAATTTTATTTCTAGATAAAATATGTAATGGAATGCACTTTCCTTTATTCCGGAGTTCGGGAAGGATTCTCAGTTTTCCCTTCCTTTCATACATATTTTAATTTCGTTATTTCGTAAGAGTTGAAATTATAATCAAATTTTGACTTTTGGCAAAGGAAGTAGAGTTATTAGGAAATTATATTCTTTAAATATATTTTTTATGTATATAAAGCAGGTTCACTGCATAAAAGGAAAAGCTTTTAAATCTCTGCGATACGAAGAAAAGAATTTGCCTTTCTGAATTTCAATTATAAAACATAAAAATAAATAGCATTAAATTAGAGTGCAATGTATTTTTTAATAAATGAATTTCAAATATTGCTTACAATTTCTTTCTTCCTTTAACAAGAGAAATTAAATTTACTTTTATTGTAAGTTAGGATCTAATTTCGTACCTTTATACTCTCATCAAACTGGTAACATGATCTTTTTTTGGTGTATATTTCAGATTTTCATGAGGTTTGCGTAGGATCATCACGCTTGGACCACGGTTGCTTTCTATTTATATTATCGTAGATGATCCATTTTTCATCTCCAGTGATAGTTCGCTTAAAAAACGGATCTATTTCGGTGAATCTCTTTTAATTCATGTGGAACTCAAATAACGACCTTCTTAACGAATTAAAGGCGTTTCAAATGACTTTCAATGACTGTGTGTGATACTTTTAATTTCTCTGAAACCTATCGCTCAGTTATATGGTTATGCAATACAATCATGGTTCTGAATTGATCATCAGAAACTTCAGTAAGCCTACCAGAACGTTGGTCAACTTTCAGAAAAAAATCTAATGAATGGAATTTGTTAAACCAATTCTGGCACGCACGTTCTGTTAAGCATTCAACATATTAAACTTCGCATTTATCTTAGTTAGCCTCAGAACCTTTGTTGCCTTTATGGAAATAAAAATATAAAATATATCTTTTAAACTCCATATTAAAACGCTTAAAAACAAACAGTTGCAATTCAAATTATGGACATTTATCTCCTAACATTAACTTTAATACGGCAACAATCAAATGACTTTCATAAGTCTTTCAATACAAGCCTTATGTTATCTGTTTGTGGAAACAAAAATTACTTTCCTGCCAACCCAATTACTAATATAATAGCCCAGATCTGTCTCTCCATAACGCTCTGACGTCACCAACAATAAAGTTGTTGCCAACAAACCAACAAAAAAACCAAAAACAAACACAACCATAGCACTGAGAAACGTTAAAAAGCATTATTTCATTGTTAGAGCACCTAAATTTCAATTTTCTATCGATTAATATAAAATTTATCTCTCTATGATCAATGGTTCCCGAGAAATTTTAAATTTAATTAATCTTATATTTCAAATTAATTTTCGTTTTTCAATCGAAAGTAATAAATTGAGATAGTACTATATCATGCGCGTGATATATTTTGGACGCCACGGTGCATCTGATTATTTATTGTAATTGTGGTGATAAAATGTGATAATATTTTTTGGCAACGCTTAGCAAACAGAGAAGTGCTTTGTTCTGAAATTATATTTTCTATCTCTCTGGATTATATCTACTACATTTTCTGGATTTTTTTTCGACCAAGTTTTTTGAATAAAGAAATATATAAATTTGTATTTTTTTAGACCAAGAGGTCTTTAATAAAGAAATATGCAAATGATATGTAAATAAAAAAATATATTTTCGTTCAAAAAACATATGTTTATTTTTTTGTTTTCAATCAATGTTAAACATTTCTCTCGTATATATATCTATTTAAACACGTCAAATTTGACGGGAAATCTCTCGAATGAAGAGGCAATATGCACCCGTTATACCATTTCGGGTGATTTTCTAGTAAGAAAGATAATAGGGTGATTTTCTAGTAAGAAAGATAATCGGATGATTTTCTAGTAAGAAAGATAATCGGGTGATTTTCTAGTATAAGAAAAGATTATACGCTTTTTCTTGCATCTTTCTTTGACCGATTTGCGTCACCCTTTGTGGATAATTTTGTTGTCGTTAGATTCGTTAAACCCTAGACACCACTGCAAAATTTAAAAAAAAACTATTTGGCACATTAAGTGAATTATCAGGCCGGATCAAATTTTCTATATTAAGTCTATAGACGGAAACAACGTCGTTAATAGCTAAGTTAATAGAAGATAGTTCTTCAGATTAATATTGCTAACTAGTTTTACTGCTGTTGTGTTTCCATAACCTGGATAAAGAAGAGGGGAACAGTTGAGGTGGAATTCTCTGCTAGAAAACACAGAGTTGATAGTCACAAGCGAATGCGTGTCTCCAATTCGTCAACATCTGTCTCTAAGAATAAAGGCATGCCTAAGACTGTTAAATGAATCGGAATGTCATATTGGAAACATTCCTAATTCATTCTCAATTTGAAGACCTAACAGGACAAAGGTTAATATAATAAGCTATTGAAATATTTGCAACCGTTTTTTAAACATTTTAGGTTCTCATAATGAGCATAGGATCAATTATTAAAAAATAAATGAAAGTAAAGATAATAATACATAAAAATGAAGAAGAACAATGAAGATATAATAAATTTAAATTAAATGTTTAATTTAGTTGATTTTCACTAGCGAGTAGGAAATTTAATTTTAATTTTTTGAAGGATGATTACTGAAAGAAAACATCTATGTTTGTTTTAGAAGGCATTTTTATTGTAAATTTAGTTTACAATTCATAGTGAACTTTTGCTCCATTTAATTAAATATTCAACGTGGCATTTCCATAATTCACTTATTTCTCCAGTTAAATTTGCTGAAATTCTTAAAAAATATTTTTCTCTAATTGGTGCAATGTTTGGCTCCTTGTACGACCTGATTTTTCCAACAAAAATTGCATTTGTGGAGCAGGATTAATTTGGTCGTGATACTTAACGACAAATATGATCGTCCCTACTAGACTCGACATTAATTTTCATAGAACTTTCTTCGTTTATTTGAATATAGAATTTCTGCTTTAATCTTGTATTTGTCTTCAAACATGCTTTGGAAAGCAGTGGTAGATTTAATTCAGGCAACCAAGAGCATAAATTACCTTTTCTTCTAGAGCAATCAATTTTGCAATAAGTAAATCTTGAGTAAAAAGTAATTCTTAAGCTTTCGGCTTTCAAACAATCTTCACCTAAATTATTGAAAACTAGCCGTCTTCGGCGAGCAGCTGGTTCGCCCATTTAAATTAGTTTTTATTTTTGTATTTTTTGTTAATAATAGCATTCCCCATCGCGGTTCCGCAGCGATAACTGAGGAAAGATGAACAAAAAAGTGAATATTTTATTGTATTTGGCAGATAGTAAAATATATAAAGACGTAAGTTTTAAACTCCCAGCCATAAAATTCTGTATGATGCATTAAAGCTAACGAAACTTAAAAAACTGCGTTTCAAATAACTCTCACTCAATTCATCTATCACCCATAGGTAGAATTATTAAAGCTGAATATGGTCGCAAAAGACCAAAATGCTGGACACCCGTGTGAACCTGTGGGTGCACGATTGGGTGGAAAAAGTAAGGCGGCAAAAAATTTATAGACATCTAAAAGACCGTGAGTACAGGGGTAGACAATAAAATTTAAAACTTTAATTAAAAAATTAGTTAGTTTTCCTTAACATTATTGCTTTTTTTCAATTTCTAGCTTCAGGCAGCTAAAATGACAAAAATTTAATTTTTCCCTATATAAGTAGGCGGCGACTGACCCTCCTCGTCCCCGCCCCGACTCGCCGCTACTGGTACAAACTAGGATTGGGCAGCATTTCTATCTTGATTGTAACCCATCACCAACCGTCTCCTCCACCTCCAGCGCTATAAATAGATCCGTCACCTTGAGGAACCGTGACCAACGCTGTTGCTTTGCCCACCTGAGTTTGGAAACATTTTTAAAAATTAATTAAAAATAAACAAAACGTTGCATGGAAAAAAATGGTGTCATTGGAAAGCTAATTTTTTAACTTTAAGATAATGCTAAAATGATTTTTGTGCGACAATATGCTCCGAAGTTATTGCGAAAAACGTTAAAATTTAATATAATTTTTAATTATATTAAATTTTAATATAATTAAAATTTTAACAAAGTCTTTCTTAGTGAGCACCTAATACCCAAAAGCAAGCACCTGTCAAATTTCAAGTTTCTAGACCTCATGGTATGGGACATTTCATGAGAAGTGAATAAGAAGTGAGTTAGTCATGATATTTGCATTTTATGTATATAAACCTCGATTAACCGAGGTTTGTTTTAACCGAGCCGATAACGAAGTCTGATTTTTTTTCCCTGAATGATCCCTGATAAAGACCAGACTTTTTTGTTCACTGTCCGCGCTACAGGCTCTTCTGCCCTCAGAAGCACTCAACTTCCAAGAAGCATTGCACCTGAGAAGTCAACAGCGAACAATAATTTTGTTAGGGGTGATGGATGCAATGAAGAGACATTACAAAAAGAAACTTATCACTCATATTCTTGAATGCGAAGAAAATCTAAATGAAGCTCTGAAAAAAAATAAATGTGAAAGACGTAATCTACATGATTGCCCAGGCATGGTAATTAATAAAAGCAGCAACGATCCGAAAATCATTCCACAAAATAATTGTTCAAAACAGGAGACAGGATGAATCCCAGCAGACGGAAAACCCACCGACAGACACAGAACTTTTTGAGATTATCAATGACATTGAAGGGTGTGAAGAAGTTTTGGGAGAGGACATTTTCAAGTGGCTGGAAGTTGAATACCAACATCCAAGTTTTCAAATCTTTAATGATGAAGAAATTATGCAAACCATTGATCCCTCATCGGATATTAATGATGCTGACAATGAGGACCAGGACTTTGAGGATTTAAGGACTATAAGTCAAACTGAAGGTGTTCAAGCACTAACAACTGCCCTAAAATATTTGGAGCAAAGAAGCGATGTTACGCCGATAGATCTGTTGCTCAAAAATTGGCGTGATGGGGCAGCCACTGATAGAAATTCTGGATATTTGCAACGAAAGGTGACAGACTATTTTAAAAAATAATGCAAATTTAACAAATAAATGTATATTAAATTTAAAAAATACAATATTTTCTGGAGATTTGTGTTATTTTTGAAAATACATCTTTCATTATTTAACTTAGTATAGTTAAAAAAATTTGCTTTTTGAAATTTACTACTAGTAGTTGATTTCTTTTTTAAATTTGTTGAGCAGTGAAATTTAACTTTATATATTAGCCCAGTGGTTGGGTAGTTGAATTCGGAATTAATTAGGGGAAAGCTGTAAATTGTTTTAATCTCTTCAGTTTAGGTCTGGAATGAACATACTAAGTTTTCCCCCTCCGGCGAGGTGAGCGTTAGCCGCTGCGTGCAGATTTGTAGTCAGAAAATAGGACTTTTTTCAATAATCGAGCAATATCTCAAAAAGAACTCATGCTATCAAAAACATTGTAGTACAAAAGTTGTAGTGCTTAAACTTCTAAATAAAATGAGTACCAACACTTACTATATTCATCCAAAAGTAAGCTCACAACTGCGCTTCAAAGTACTGCCTAAATCGCTAATCAAGCGCTTGAAGCAAAAAGGGACCAATTTATAGGTTCACCCTACCTCCAATTATTATACATACATTTTAAATTTGATCATGATGCTTTTATAATTATTTCAATGCTTTATTTAGTATATTTTGAAGGAAAGAACCACTGTTATTATGATTTAACAAAGGAAAACATCACACGAAAGCTTCAGCAATGGTTGAAAGCGTGCTTATTAATTAGAAGCAACGGATTTCTCATCCGAGGGAAGTTCTTCAAAATAACTCTAAGATTCTTCTGCATTGAGATATTGCACGGCATTTTAAATAAATTACCGGTTATTTTGAAAGAAAAAAATGATTTCAATAAAAAAAAGTACCATAAACGAAATTGCCACGAACGGAGAAGAGTAATATACAACCAACTTTAAAGAAAGACTCTGAAGGAATAAAAGTTCCCAGATCTCTTTTAAGTAAGCAAGTTGCATTGTATAAGGGGCATTGTTATTGTTGTGGCTTATTAGTAAATATTTACCCATCTGGGCATATGGGAAACACGTGTTCATCATCCATCGATAGTTAAAATACAAACACAGAGAGAGGATGCGTTGATGATATCGCTTTGAGAGCACACCGCTTAGTACTAATGATACGAACGGAATAAATATCATGTTTCAGAGCTCTTTTAGCAACAGAAAAACTTTTTCTAAGCCTCACATTTTGTAGAGAGAAAAAAGTCACACTCGAAGGAATCGAAATATAGAATGTTTAAGACATCTTTAAGATCTTAAGAGAGAGATTAAACAGATATTTTCTTTTGCATCTATAAATCCAAAGTTTCCGAACATCAGGATCCTTCGGAAATCAATGAAAGGATTTTTTTGTGAACACTTCACATCTATAGCAAGTGGTATTGTGGCAGATGGAAGTATAAATTGACACAAAACTTATGAAATCGGAGTATATTGTTTGTCAAAAACTGTTGGTAATAATTTTGCCGTTGTTATATTTAAACGGAAAAACCGAGTAATGCCTATTTGTGGTTTCACTTCCAAGATGAAAGTTCATGATGAATTAATTCCTGTGAATCCAGACACAATATTCAGAAGAATCTCTCTCCTAAAAAGTCTGATGCAGTTATTTTGAATTTGAGCTGGCCCATTTCCCATTCTCATTCTTTGATGAAGGATGACTGCGCAAGACCTGCAAGTCAGTATTTTATGATTTATTTTCTACTGAGACTGATGTGCATTTCACTTCAGCATGTTATGTGGTTAATGGTGGATTTCTGTTACATCGTGTGTTGTGGCAGGCAAAGGAATAATTTCCCTTCATCCTGAAGAAATATGTTGATTACGCCAAAAAGCACTTCAATGAAGGGGCCACAATAGTTTTTGATGATTACCCTGAAGATGCAGTGAAAAGTACAAAATCGGTAAAACGTATCAGACGAACAAAGAAACACATATCTGGTTATGTTATGTTTGATGAATCGATGTCAACCACTATGTCCCAAGAGAAATTTTTGATCAAATTATAAGAACAAGCAAAGGCTTATAAATATGTTAAGTTTCAAAATGAAGGTTTTGTTGTGAAGCAAGCTGAGGAATATGCTGATTACCTAATAATCAAAAGTGCTTTGGAAGTAGAGAAAAGGTCACAATGTGTTGTGGTTGTTGATGAAGATATCGACTTCTTGGTTATAATAGCAGCGTCTACTAATTCCGAAAACATATTCTTCTTAAAACCTGGGAGAGGTAAAACAGAAGATGATTTATATTGTGCAGCAACCCTGAACATTGATCCACAAATAAGAGACAATATTTTGTTTCTTTATGCATTCAGTGGTTGCGATACCATATCTGCTCTTTTCAGGCAGGTGAAGAAGAAATTTATCAAAGTTCTGAACCGCAACAAGTTGTGAACATTTTCCGTGATGAAAATGCATGCCCGGATGACATAGATGAAGCAGGAGAGAAAGTTTTGATAGCCCTGTATGGGAGAAAGAAAAGTGTAGAAACAAGGGATTCTCTGATATTTAAACTTTTTCAAAAATCACTAGTAAAAAATAATTTCATTTTAGTATTTCTCCCTCCCACTACATCAGCTGCACGTGAACACTCTCTCCGTGCATACCTACAGGTTCAACATTGGAGTGGATTTGACAAAAGGCCCTTAGATTGGTGTTGGAAAGAAACCAAACATGGATTGTTCTCAGTCACCACCCACAAGGAACCAGCTTCTCCAGCCCTTTTTTCTATGATATCATTGCAAGTGCGCAAAAGGGTGTAATTTGACTTGCACCTGTAGGAAATCTGGCATTAAATGTTCTACGATTTGCTATCACTACAAAGGACAAGGGTGTACCAATTCTGTAGAAGATAGCGTCATTACAAACTTAGCTAAACAAGAGGCAGAAATCGATACCAGGATGGAGAAGATAATTTTAGAAGTTGACTTGGAGGATGAATATCAAAAGTTGGAAGTGGAGGAAAGTGACAGTAAGTAAACCGGCATTAATGATTATGACTAACCTTAAACATCTAAAAAATTGAAATAGATCTAAAACCTTTTTATCTATTTAATATCACTTCAATTATGCGTAATTAAATAATAAGTATTAAACTGAAAGTCGTTGTTTTTCGTTACGCCCTCAGTCATTGCTGAAGCTTTCGTGTGATGTTTTCCTTTGTTAAATCATAATAACAGTGGTTTCTTCCTTCAAAATATACTAAATAAATTCTTAAAATAGTTATAAAAGCATCATGATCAAATTTAAAATGTATATATAATAATTGGGGGTAGGGTGAACCTATAAATTGACCCGTTCTCGCTTCAAGTGCTTGATTAGCGATTTAGGCAGTACTTTGAAGCGCAGTTGTGAGCTTACTTTTGGTTGAATACAGTAAGTGTTGGTACTCATTTTATTTAGAAGTTTAAGCTCTACAACTTTTGTATTAAAATGTTTTTGATAGCATGAGTTGTTTTTGAGATATTGCTCGATTATTGAAAAAGTCCTGTTTTCTGACTACAAATCTGCACGCAGCGGCTAACGCTCACCTCGCCGGAGGGGGAAAACTTAGTATGTTCATTCCAGACCTAAACTGAAGAGATTAAAACAATTTCCAGCTTTCCCCTAATTAAATCCGAATTCGGCCTTTTTTTACAACCCAACCACTGGGCTATATGATTATTTCATCATTTAAAAAACGTTCTGTTGTTTTGTATTTTAAAAAATGTTAAATTCTCTAGCACGACGAGTTTTTATATACAGTTTCTATTAACCGAGATTTCCGATGTCGGAGGTACTAGCGGTCCCAATTAACTCGGATAATCGAGGTTCTACTGTATATATAATTATAATAAAGTGAATATATAAATACACACACACACACACACATATATATATATATATATAAAAGAGGCAAAACATGATAGAAAAACAATAAAATAAAATAAAATACATTTATATCAAATTCGAAAGGATATCAAAAACGCAATAAAAGCACAATAACGTTTCTTCAGGGGATGAAGTTATTGTGAATTGCTATATATATTAACAAAAGAAAACAAAACCATGTCTTAAATGAAAACCAAAACAACAGAAAAAAAGAAACAAAACTTACTTAATTAGTTTTTGCATTTGTTTCTGTTTTTGTGTATGTTTGTATGTATATATATTTGGCCATTGTTTCTTGTATGTTTTTTGAATTTTTGTCTTTTGTTTCCTGTTTGTTTTGATGTGTGTGTGTGTGTAAGAAGCAAAACATGATAGAAAAACAATAAAATAAAATAACAAACTTTCATGTCAAATTCTAAAAAACGCAATTAAAGCACAATAATGTTCCTTCAGGGGATGAAGTCATTGTGAATTGCTAAAATATAAAACGTTTGAACATTTTCTTGCAATCAGTTACTCCGTAAGGCCTAAAACTCTTATTTTCATCCTTAATGCCAAACCAAAAACAGAGAGAGGATTTTTGAATAATTAAAACAAAACTACGATGTGATAAAACATTAGAGCAAAGTAAGAATAAATTCTACGTATCATAAGGACGGATGCTGACGTGGAAGTGTTTGCGGAAGGCCTCGGTTCAGACCGGCGTTGAAGGGGTGTGAACAGATTATCGAGTTACAAGTTTCGCGCTTAACTTTGGCCGTTGCCAGGGAAGAGTAGTATGTTGGGAAGGATGAAGATTAAATGGAAGAGCAATAACGATAGAAAGCGTAGAGAAATAGTTAAAGAAATCAGTAAGATATGAAAAGCCAGTGAAATATGTCTAAAATAAGCGTTTTCGAGGTAAAATATCAGACATTATCGACTTGAGTGACGTTACTGCGAAGATTAAACTTCGCGTCGACATCTGTCTGATAAGCAATCCTTTACTTTCATCTTAAATCCATTAATCAGATATTCGTAAAGTGAGGAGGAAATTTTATTAACTCTTTAATCCCGAGGTGGCATTTCCCTGCCAGCTCCTTTAAAACCGGGGATTTGGGAGAGGATGCCACATTGCAGTGGACTCTTCCATTCAGTGTGGTCTTTATCCCACGATCACACTCCCAGTTATTCAAGGTAATAAAGCTGCCAGAGACCTACTTTGATTGATTTCCTCGTGGGTTTTCCTCAAGGGTCGAACCCAGGTGGCCCTGACTGAAAGGGGCTGTGAAAAAGACCCCAACAAGGATAATTGGATCTCCTACCAGTCTTATCAATGAAGCCATCTATCTATCCGACCACCCCTCAAAAGAATGCAAGCGCTTTAAACCGGCTGTCTTAGGCGTTAAGGCGAAACCTGTAGACTGCCCGGAACCGCCTGGCTAGGTATGAGAGGGTTAATGTTGAGGCTATTTCTTTATGATTTGTTTTTTGGCAGAATTAGTGTTATTGCAAGTTTTGTTGATTCTTATAAGTTGATTGATAATTGTGTTTTTGTAGATTTTATATGAGATATTAGAGTTCCATATATATAGAGAGAGATGAGAAAATGTCCCGTCACCAGCTTCGCGACTCTTTCCTCTACCGTTAAGCTGGCTTCCTGTCATTAGTTCTGAACTGCGCTAAATCTAATACCAAGTTTGATGAGTTATCACTTGAGAAAATTCAAGTTCGGTGGTAGTACTGTACTCTTAAGCCTAACCCAATATTTGAATAAAAACTTACCTATCATGCAATATACAAAATTTAAAAGCATTTTCATGGCCCAAAATTTTAAAATGGCAGAAAAGAATGATATTAAAGGATGAAAATTGAAGCTGAAGAAATGCTTAAAAAAAGGATGAAAATCATTTCAGTCTACCTCACACACACCGAAAAAAAAATCCTGAAATCAAATATCAGTTGCCACGTTTAAAAAACAAATTACTTTGAAGCAAGTGCGATAAAATATTTCAGTAATGCAATGGATACTAAAGTGAAAATTCTGCTTTGGAGTTATTAATTTCCCCCAGAAAACAAGTTATACTATCAAAACCGTAGCAGTTGCAAAATCGCGGGAATAAAATATTTTCTGAAGTAATGAGATTGCTTTGAGCTTTATTTAAAGCAATAAAAATACTATTACAATTCATGATGGAAAACATTTTGAAAAATTAATTAAAATTGAATAAAATGTCGCGTAGAAATAAGATTAGTGTCAATGAAAAGATAATATTTTTTTTATTTTTAAGATGATGTTAAAATGATTTTTGTGCGACAATATACTCCGAAGATATTACGGAAAAACGTTAAAATTTAATGTAATTTTTAATTAATTTAAATTATATTTAAAATTTCGAAAAATACTTTCTTAGTGAACACCTACTACCCAAGAAGCAACCACCTGCCAAATTTCAAGTTTCTAGGCCTCGTGGTTTGGGTGATTTAGTGATGAGTGAGTTATTGTGTTTGCCTTTTATATATATAGATTAACAACCTTACAAAATTACTAGTGTTTAGAACTGCACACGAACTTTACAAATATCCTATATGAATTTTAATATGATTCAAAAATATGAAAATCAAACTACAGAAAATTTCTTAAAGAAATTAATTAAATGTAAATACTACGGTCACAGGGTATTGAAGTCACTATCCCATTTATAGTATTACAATTGAGCAACATATGTACCTCTAGTACTAAATGCGGTGTGCACTGTCTGACTGGATTTAGTTTCTGACTTTAATGTAATACATGCGGGTAATTGCACTGATGTCGTTATAGGACAAACCGGTTATGTCCTCTATGAAATTGTAAATGTCAGCGCTTCTCGAAATCGCTGTACCGTTCAATACTATGATAAAGCGATACGATCGAATGACATGGATATAGGCTCAATGGTTCTATTCCCATTCGATAGACCATGATACTGTCTTCTACAAATAACACATATATCACTATTAAACATTAGTTAAATGTCTTACATCCTAAATAGGTGTAACGATTACTATCGAATTAGTTAAAGTTATATTTATTATAATTAATTGTACTGATAATGCTTGTATATTAGATACGGAATCAGTTATCGAGTATATTAGAGCAGCAGGAGTGAATTGATTTAAGGTATCCTACTACATTCGGAGGCCTTTTTAAAATAATGCAAAAAATTGTACGAATTAATTATTTTTTAAATATTTTTAAAATTTAGAATTTTTTGCACTAAATTTGACCACTTTTCAAACACTCTCGGATGAAAACATATGAACAGAATAATAAATACTTTAGTATATATAATCATCAAGCTATTGGCTAGGTCCTGAAGCAAAAGTTTTACAACTTCTCAAGAAACATGTAAATTATAAAAGTTTTAGGGTGAAATCATAGTTCTTTTTAGAAATTTGTCCTTTCTTCATGTCTGAGAAGCTAAATAACTTTTAAACGGAACATAATTGCAATTATATTTTGGTTCATTAACTAGGCAGTATCACAAATAAAATTTATGCCTAATTTCAGGCGGATATTTTAACCCGCGAGGTCGCGCTCTAAGAACAGTAACGCGAAGAGAAAGGGGGGGGGGGCGAGACACCCCAATTCGTTATTTGGCTATTTAAGCAAAACTAGCAACATTTTCATGCTATATCTGTTCCAAATGATTAATGCAATGTTTTAGTTATAAAAGAACAAATTTTTAGACGACAAATTTAGTAAACAATACATATAATATTCAGCGCATTGCGAACGTATAAGAAAAGTGTATTTCTTACATACATGTTTTGAACATTTTTTATAGTAAAGAATCAACAATGTAATAATCGTTATACAATTTGGGAAGGAAAATACTGCTTCGAATTTTCTTAGGTACAAAGGAAACCACTTTTTTAGAAATCCAAATAAGAAATCTGATGGATTTTACAATAGATCTAATAAATTTATTGCGTAATACACTTTTATTTTTCAGAATAATTTCTACAATTTTAAGCTTTTCCTTCAATAATTTTTGTGAAAACGGATAAGACATACCGCGGCTGACTGCAGTTACATTATGCTCAGAATAATATACCATACCTTTTGCATTAATGTCTTGACATTTTTGCATACACTATTATATAGTATTAAAGTCTAGTACCCGCAAAAATTTCCATTTTAGAAATATAGAATGTTCTTAAATCCACTAGTATCCTCTTAAAACTTAATTAGAGATACAGCATTATTTCCTGTTCATAATACAATAATTCAATTGAACAAAGTAACCTGACAAGAGGAAGCGCAAAAGGGTGTTTCACATCCCTTATGGTGAATTTCAATAAAAGAATAAAAGATTTTTTCTCGAAACAAATTCTGTCTGTTGAATGTGACCTTAAAAGCAAATAGCATGGATTTGACTCATTTCGATTAAAGGGAAGTCAGTGTTTTTCACATTTTACGTGAACTGGGGTGTCGGACACCCCCTTGCACGTCCTCGCGGGTTAAATTGAATTTAAATTATAGTGTTTCATAAGTGAACATTTTGGGAAAAATAATATTTCGAGAAAAATGAGTTTGAATTTTATTTTTTTCATTTACAATGAGAAAAAAAAAGCATTTTTCTTTAATACTTCCCAGTCATGTAGGCTAGTCCTTCTTTTTCATCAGCTTAGTTCATTTTTTAAAATTTTCAGTGTTGGAAATTTTTACTTCGCCGTTATCTTGAATGTGATGAGTCATTATCGTTATCTACCATTCAGCCGCCTTCGGCAGATTTAATTTTTTTTTCAGTTAGCTAGCATTATTATGCATGTTAATTGATATGGAAATACTTTTAGCGATTAATATTGGTCATAAGTACAATGTATGAGCTTTTTCTACGTTTATTATCAAAAATTACAGTGCTAATGGAAAATCAAGATCCTGTAATGATTCAAAATTACCTAAATTTGCAACAATGTGAAAGAAAACAAATAAATTGACATTGAAAATCTTCCAAAATAGTATATGGCATATGAAAAATGGTGCAAAACAAAAATAAACAATAAAATTTAAATATTTTAAGTAAAAACAATGAAAAATACTTTATCGTATCTTTTACTATTCCATTTTCAGATGTAAAGTTCTACTAAAATTTCTCTAATTTCATATATAATCATCATAGATGTTAAATAAAACTGTTTTGAAAATTTTAAATAATAAGCTTTCATATAAGACATTAAAAAAATTTATGGTTTTCGGTGAAAAATGGATTTTTAACGTAGGTGGATACTTCTTGCAGATAAAGTGTTTTCAATATATCTAAATATATAAGACAGATATTTTTTCGGAACTATGAAATGAAACCAATCTTACAAATTCCTAAAAATGCGCAAAAGAACAGATAAATATATTTTAAAGACAGAACAACAAATAAATTTTTCCTTTTTAAAAATTACAAAAAAGTGTATAATCTAAAGGCAACTAAAACAAAATTATAACTTAGTGTTACTAATTTTGATCATTGTTTTAAACACACATTTTTAAATACTGTAATACATTTATTGAATGAGCAATTTATATTTGTTTTTGTTTGAAGAATTAAAATCGCGTTCCTTATTTCGAGCCATAATTTCACAGTGCGATGTAATAAAAATATTTTCATAAATATGTAGTGAGGCGAAACCAATCAAACGTACACATTTAATTTATAACAATAAGACTGATATCAAAAAATTATAAAAAATATTCTTTCACTTTAGTTTTATGTACGGTTTTAAGAAAAAATTTAAAACCGTTTATAGATTCCCACTACGACTTGTTGCAATTTAAAACTGCGAGACATTCCCAAACTTTTCTGAGAATACTCAAAGAAGGTTCTCTCACAAAGGACTCTCACAAAAAGATCGAGGTGATAAAGCAACACAAGTCATCTGTCATTGCCGCCCTATGACGAGTCTAATAGCCACCCCTACGGCTCGGAAATGACCACAGAAGGGAAGGCAATCTTTTGTCTAAACCCTGACACTTTTGAGGGAAACGCTACTCTTTCGACCGGGCAATTTCGTTAAACATAGCAATCTGAATGCCTGCAAATTGAAAGGTTAAAGGTAAATGAGGACAATAAATTGATAGAAAATGTATTTCAAGCTGTTTTTTAATTTGCTTGTTTATTGTTTTATGCTGGTATAAATATTTGGTCAATTATTTACAAAACTCGCAATTTACGTAGGATTAGTCCAACATTCTACATCTGCAGATTTTCTTTCCGTCGATACTTAAAAAGATGTCGATGCATTGACCCTTGGATGTATTCAGTTGCAAAATCAGTGCGCTGACACAATGAATTTTTTACTTTCATTCTTCTCCTTACATGAGTAGGGTCTGCTTTGGTAATTTTATTAACAGTAATTTCTACTTCTGATGCATTAATGTGTCATAGCGTCGATTATAGATATGGTGGCATTTTAGATGTATGAAATATGAATAATATAAATTTTAATATTTCTATGTGCTATAATATGAGAAACGAAGTGAAACATCGATTTTCATTATGGAATACTTCAGAATCTATGAAGCTTTTCATTGAGTCGATATCAAGATTTGAATTAAGGATAATTACTCATCGATCGTTCATTGGGCACGTGAATAACGGAGCCTAGATACAAACTAGGTCTGAGAAGATAGATAATGCACGGTATATTAGGGTGTCTCAAAATTATTTTTTTAAAAAAAGCATTGCTCTTCGGGTTTCCAATTTCTTTTGACCTTAATAGAGAGTGTATGCAGTTTCAGCCCTCTAAGGTAATAGGAGGGTTTGTATGTAAAGCCCTAAAATTTGAAAAAACCTCATTAAATGTAAAATGTTTAGAATTTTCTTTAGAGATTTTATATAGCTACTAATGTTTTAAAACTGATTTATATTTTTTTCTATGGACATGGTGACTTAGAATATAAACACATATAATTATTAACAGTACCCTTAGCCTCTTATGTCTTGAGAAAAAAAGCATAAAATGTGGACAAGTTGCACTAATTCTGTGTTGTTGCTTTTTGGAAACACCATATGACAGTTACTGTATGATCTTTTAAAAGCAGTGAACTTTTGGGGTCTGTCTTAAAAATGTTCTGCTTCACGATTTTTTCTTTTCACCTGTAAATAGCTCATTTTTCATTGCTTTTATAGTTCTTACATGTATTTCGTCCAATTTTAAACACTGTCTGTATTCTCTTTTTCCGGGGGGCCAATAAAGTTTCTACGCACATCAATCCAAACTGCAAACCGGAGATTTTTGTCTCTGGATTCAGGGGTGTGATGTAGTGTAAAGTAAAGTTACTGTATGATCACAATAAATCTTAAAAATTTACTAATATGTTAAAGAAGGATATAAAAATGAATGCAGTAAGAAGTAAAAATCTACAATTTTATTTAACAGTTTAACAAGCACCGTAGGAAAAAGATTATATACTCACAGTACAAAGTTGTCTAAATAATTTGTAAAAATTCCAATAACTGTCAAATAATCTCATGTCATCACTTTAGCTACTTTAAATTTTAGTCAAAACAATGACTTCTTAAAGCAATAAGTATTTTTTCTACTTTCTTCAACAAACTGAAATATATTTTGAGTCTTATTTTCTTTATTCTTGCTTATCGATTAACAGAAATCTTCCATTAGTTTTTCCTCTCATTCGGCTGTATCATTTACTACTTTTAAGTCCGTGATAAAAGTTTTCATGTCTTTGAACCTGAAAGCTAGCATCTTCCCAGGCCTGAGGATTGTTTTTAAACCAGGCTCCATCTTGCTTAAACAAATGAAAAATCAAACATTACTTACGTCCGAACATTTAATGTAGTTTTATAGTATGATTTAAAATATTGAAAACGGGGATACCAGTGGGAATTGATTTTTCCTGCTTTGCATTTCAGTAAGGATTCTGTAATCTTCTTTTCAGAGTCTGGCACTTTCCTAAAAAATAAATAAAATTTTACTTCTTCTATCAAATGCAACAAATGTCTATTAAAAATAAAAAAAGCAGCTCGGGCAACCCCAGGGTCGTATTTCTCGAATTGTTCAGGGACTCACAAAGCATCAGATCATTTACAGGATCATCTGAAGATTTTTGCGCATTAAACCAAAACTTAATGAACATGAAAGCGTTGAATAAACATATGGGATGCAGTTTTTCGATTTTACCATTGTCATATTCTAATTGTTTGCTAAACACATACATCTTTGCCATGTAAAATATTGTAGACATCCACCTGGCTTTGTGAAATTCACCAGGCGTTTGCCAACAAATTCCCAGAAGGGGGAGAGAGTTTCTCCAATCAGTATTAGGATAATTTCGGCACATTCCCTGCAATCACCTCGAAGAACCGGATTTTTCTCTTCTTTCCGGACCATTTTGAGAAAGGAGGCAGTCTCTTCTTTTAAGCGTATCATTTTACGGTCCTTGATTTGTAACTTCTTAAATTGATCCTCGCAGTTTGTAAATGTGGGCCATTTTTCTTGAAACTCCTCAAAGTCAGTGTGATCCAGACTAATTGATGTACCGAAACTGACTTCCACGCAGCACCTTCAAGTAGTTCAAAAATATGTTATCAACAAGCCAAAACCATTAGCTTCCTTTTCAAATGATTCTCTAACTAGGGATACGCACCATTCGTCCATCCAATGTTTCAAGCTTTTTTAAAGAGTTTTTTTTACAATACTAGGATTTTTCTGGCAAGCCCTCCTGTTAACTTAGAAGGCTGAAACTTCATATACTCTCCATTAGGAGCAAAAAGAATGGGAAAAACTCTGAGGAGCAATGTTTTTTTAGACACCCTAACGGCACATACTATGTTCACTCACATTCTGCAAAATTTAGAGGAGAGTTGAATGACGACTAAGACTGAATGATGAAACAAAAAGAAGTCGATCATTAAATGGACACAAAATTTTATGTTGATTGCGAAATTTAAATAAAGTAATGGGAAAATGTTCTCAGATTCAGAGACTAAAAGCTATGAAATTCGAGATTAGACCGGTAAAACGGTTAAGTCATTTAAAAAATGACGATAAAATAACTAAAAATTCACGTACATGTTAAGTCCTTTTCATATTAGTATAAAAAAGAGGGCAGTGATTGAGAATTATTAGCATTTGAGCACAATAACAAAGTTAATAACAAAATGTTTTGTCAAAAGGAACCTTTCGTCCGAAATTCAAAGAAATTATAATCTGATAGTTAGCTGAATAAAATTAAAACTTTTCTAGTTTATCAAGTTTGAGATAAATATTATTAAGATTCAATATTATTAGAACAAAATATAAAATAAAAAATACATCAGTTTGAGTTTCCTCGTTCTCTATTACAAAAGTAACATTCTCCTTCTTTAGAATACTATTGAAAGCGATTTTTCGAAGTAACTTATCTGTATGTTACTATATATATTCGCATAAAAATATAATTTTATATTTTAAAACTCTATTTAAAAAAATCTAAAATTATGAAGATCCTTTATGTGGTAAAATGAAATGGAAATCAGTTTCATGCATGTTTCAAAATTTCGCATTTGAATGAGTGAGAAAATTAAGCTAATATTTGGAGTAAAATGTTTGCTATAAATTGAACTTTTAGATGAAAAGCAGTTCCAAGAACATACATAATCGGTTTTCCGAGTATATTTGCATATCATGATATATTTTCTAGGATTATACAGCGTGAAACGGCATGATTTTTTTTATTAACAGCTTCTCTAAAAATTCTATTTTAAAACATTACAAAAGTATATTTTCTCATCTAACTGGGAGTTATTAAAATAATTACTACGTAATATAACCCTTATGCAAGAGAAACCCAGACATATAACAAACTGAATATCCGAGAGCTTCAAAAATTTTGCTTTTGAAATGTCTACAAGACAGATTAGAAATTGTCAATAGTGCAGATATATAAAATACAAATTAACTGTGAATATTTTGAGCGAACTATCTAGTTGAGAACTGTCATAAATAGTTCGTCTAAAAGAAAATATAACTTTCAAAATAAATCAATGTTTGTTTAATGAGGCATGTCTCTTTCAATACATAAGAAAAAATTAAATTGAAAACAGCTTCGGAAAAAGGAAGACTGGCAAAACAAAATAAATAACCAGAAAGCATCTAGGGCTTGCAAATGCAGAAGCAGGGGTGATCCTTGATAACGTCCATTTTTCGGATTCTTTTCATATTTTTTGTTTCTATTATTGTCTTGACTTTGTACTGTGATAGGTTTTTTCCATTTTGTTAGGGAATTTTTGTATTATGTCTATTTCAAAATATTCTCCTCTTCTATTTATATAGGGGAAGGTGGTGTACTTTGGACATAAGTGTACCTTGAACCTATGCCGATTTTAGCGCCATCTGTATAGATGTATAGAAAATGTTATATGTATTTTGTACACTTTCCACCAGAGGTCCCAGTGTACCTGAACTTATTTGTCGAGGTGCTCATTTGAATGAATGAATCCTGAAAAAGGAAATTGACCCATCAAAAGTAATTTTTTTCCCTGTTGAATTTTGTGTTAATAGTTCCTAAACATACATAAATTACTTTATAATAAAATGCCTAACTTATAAAGCACAGTTTTTGCTATAATAGCATGTGTTAGAAATTATGTTAAGTCTGACCTCAATTTAGTAGTCGGCCATTTTCCATGAAATGGCCAAGTGGTGTACCTTGGTGCATGACCACTACATGGTCTACCGCTTATGTTGTGGAAAAATGCGATGTAATGTGGAAGTTACCACATCCCGTGTTGACTGGAGGATCTGAAAGGCAGCTTCGGAAGTTATCATTTGGAATTGACTTGTCTAATTACAATGTTGGTTAAGCCTACTCATAGGAATGAAACTGTTGCTGTAATAATTTTAAATTCGGTCTAATCTAAGACTTCATTAAGTAAAAGTGCTCATTAACATTTTTCTGTAGCTAAAATATCAATAAATGTTTATGTTCAAACTATTCGGTTAGATTTTTTAAATCTAGAAATAGCTGGTCCAAGGTACACCAGCCATGGTGTACCTTGGTCCTATTTGCACTTTTTTGTAAATTGTAAATAATGCACTGAAATACTTTTTTACACAATCTACAAAAATATATGTTGTGTATAAAGGCCTAAAATATGAAAGAAAAATTGTTTTGTTACCTTTCTTTTAGTAATTATCCAATCAAAAATTAAAAAGTAAAAATGGGACCTAGGTATACCACCTTCCCCTACCTTTCTCAATGCGTCTTACAATACTGGAATGAATCCTGGGAAACATTTTTAGGTGCTGCGCACATATATCTCATGTCAATTTTTCATCTCTTTTTTTCTTCGAATCATCGATTTTTCAGGTGTATTTCAGTATTATAAAGAAAAGAAATTCCGCAAGGTGAAATTTGGAGAGTCAATGGTCTCCTGCCGGTGTGGTTCAGACGTTTGGAGGGGTGTGTCAGCGCAGGTGTAGTCCTCGTCATCTGACCGTAATTCAAAATTACGAGGAGGGAGCGGGGACCTAGTGGTAAGTTCTCGATTTCAGTGCCGAGCGATTCCAGTTTTGAAGCCCATTCCATTGCAGATCCACCGTGTATTGGCCTGTTGCACGTTAAATCAAATGTAGTGGCAAAACGTCCTCCTGCAGGCATGACTCGTCATCTGACCGTGGTTCAAAATTACAAAGTCCGTCCCAAAACATTCCTCGCGTTGTTTCAAAACGGAACTTTAATATAAATAAATTAAACTAAACTAAATTACGAGGTCTGTCGCAAAATTACCCTCGAGTTGCTTCGAAACGGGACGTTAAAAAAAACTAAACTGAAAGAAAACTGGATAGGTTTAGGAAGCTTTGATTCTCAGTTGAACGAGACAGCAATTCTTGACTATCTGTGCCACGATTTATGTTTTGCTTATCAGTAAAGGAACAAGAAAATTGCTTTGCTGCTATGCAATTCTTCTATAGATTATCAGACAAAATTATGCAAAATTAATTTCTAATGTTTCTCAATCTCATGAACTAGCGTGACCTGCAAAGACACCCAGATTTCGGATAGTCTTTGGTGGATGTTCTGTCCTATTTGAAACTTCGGTGCAAATCATAGCATTGGAACGGGCCAAACCCTCTATCTCTATAAGCTCGTTGGAACATTTAAAATGTTTCAATAAAGTGTTTAGACAAAGTTAAGAAAAAAATACTTACAAACTCTTTGCTTTTACATTTTCTAAAAGTAAAATATCTACAAACAGGCAATATTCCGGTTCACTATATCACTCAAACAACTCTTTAGAACAAGGATTCTGGCGGAAACATTAGAAAAGGGCTTTTCCTGCATTCTAACCCTCTGAGCGCCAATTATTTTGAACTTTTAGCTGTCAGGTTAGAAAACTTAGTTTTTAAAGTAAATGAATCTACCTTTTTTGTATTTAGTTATATCTCTGAAATCTTAAGCATACTTTATCTATGATTGTTTTAAAAAATATACATATAAATACGAGCTTTTGAACTTAACATGGCCGCCCGCAGGGTTAATTTAGATGATAAAATCTATGAGTTCTGTCGTTTGCCCATGCGGTTACATGATCCATCATTACGAAAAAAAACAATCACATATGATGCGATATTATAGGGCAAAAGAGAAGAAAAATCTGTGGGGTGATTAGAGAGCATAAATTAGTTCCGGGAGTATGAGTTAAATCTTACTGCTTAAGTGGTAAGGCATCTGTACCAGTCATGTACAAAAAAAGAAAAGAAAAACTCCTTCAATAACTTATATACCGCCTATAAGGAAAAAGGAAACAGGCGAAGGTTAGGAGTTACTTTCCTGGCTGGCTCTATCTATGGTGCTGGAATCTTAAATGCCCTAACGGTTGTTTAGATTTTTTTGGTGGGGGGATGGGGCTCTGCATTCTACTTTTTGACCTTGTTTTTATTCTTAGACTACAAAATTTCATTCCTTTTCCTCTCCCATTGGCCGTTTTTATCCTGTATAGGACATAAAGAAATTTTTAACTTGCGCAGTTATACTCAAAAAAACATTCTGTAATTGATAATTTGATATTCCCTTTTACGCGTGACGTGCATTACCGTTGACTAACGGAATTTATTCCTTTCTATCTCAGAAGTAATTATTATTATTAATATTAATTTATATATTTTTAATTCTATGTTTGGTACAGTTTTTATTTGTGTTTTGTGTGTCGTTTGATGTGTAATATTGTTTATGTGTGTTTTGTTTTTATACCATGGGGTTTCAATATTTGACTTTTTTATATCTGATTTTTACTGCTTTTTCCGCGTTTATTTGTTTGTTTCTTTTTCAATACTTATCTATTTTTATATATTTTTTCTGTTCCTTCTTTGCCCGAGTAGTAAATTAAGCTATTTTCTCCCCACCGAGGTGGGTCGAACCATGTTTACAATCCCAGCTCTCTTGTATTTAAAATTACTGCCCCTGTTCGGCAATGCCTGTATCATCTTATTGTACCCAATAAATCCCGTCCTCCACATGCTGGTGGAGCTCTCCCCGCTGGTCCTCTATCGGCCTTACACCCTTTTTGGGTAGGCCGGGCCAGTGTGGGTATTTTTGCACCACACACAGACACCACCACTGGTGTGAGTGACATGAAGATAATTATCATATTTCGTGTCATATATATTAATTATGTTTATTTTCATTTTTAACTGAAAACAGGAGTGGATCTGAAACTTAAGGACAAATAACTGATAATGCATATTGCATAAAAGTTCTCTGATTTAGCACAAGCATTCTCTTATTATTTTTTAATTATATTCCATTTGTCTTTATTTTCTATCCAGTCAATATTAGTCAAATACTGACACAAAAGTATTAGTTGAGATAATTAAAATTATAAAATACGGTTTTTTGAATAGAAACCTCTTAGAATTTGGAGAACTTAAAAAAATATGTGAAATTAAATCAACTTATTCTTGCAAATAACTTACTTGTCCTTCAACTTCTCTAAACATTTAAAACAATAAAATCTTTATAGCAAATACTTTAATTTAATATGAAATGTTACTTATAATGAAAGATATTTTTCTGATCTTCAGAACTTTACTGGAAGAAGAGAATACCTTAACGAATTCTCTTCTTGCAGAAAGATGCTTCAAATATTTGCATTTCTATAAATGATTGCTACAAACACAAAATTATCGCAAACGTTTTATTGATTGATATTTTGCTGTTGGATCTTAAAAATAAATCATTAAGATAATAATCCTTTGAGAATTCCTTTAAGAAAATATGTAAATCGTTTTGCTAATAACGCTTACCTATTATGAAAATTTAAATTTTCAGATTTATCGACTTATTTGGTAGTTCAAGAAAATTCCAAGAAGAGATATTTACAGAATTCCAGACTACGTTTAAATAACTACACATGGAGATATTAGGAAAGAAGGGAAAATAATACAAATAGACTTTTAAATAGATTTGTTGATATAGCATGTCACAGAGGTCTCTAAATTTCTCATCAACCTTCATGACAAATTGATGAGCAAATATTCAGAATGAAAGTGCATTGATATTGTGAATGAAAACAGAAATCACTCTGCATTGATCAACGACCTCCCATATGTGACTTAGTGGTTTAAAACACCTCATGGTTGAGAAGCTCCAATCGGAAGCTTGTGAGATTATTCAAACACTTGAAGACCTGTCTGCACTATAGAAGTACATCGTACTCTGTTTTGGAATTAGCTGTTTCAGACTTCCCTCCATGCGAATCCTTTGAATGTCCTCTAGAAAGGCAGCCTACTACTATACTCTGTTTTGGAATTAGCTGTTTCAGATTCCCCTCCATGCGAAGCCTTTGAATGTCCTCTAGAAAGGCAGCCTACCCTCATATACCGAGTGTAACTAAACTGAGGGTCATAATTTTAATGTTGATAGAACTCGCCAAAACAAACAGACTTTCACAATTGAATGTGGGGTCAGTAAGAAAGCGACGAGTCGGGAAAGGGAGTTTCTCTATTTAATCCACGGCCACTTAATTGGTCTCTGTCTTTTACCAGACATAATGAACGGACAGAAGTTTTTCACTTTCCTTCAGCAGGTGCTGCCTGATTTACCACGAAAAGTATATTCTCTGGGAAAGCTAAAAGGGGTCGTTTCGAAGCTCACGTTGGATCTTACCGCCCAAATTAGAATCGCAAATGCAGACATTTGGGACATGCCAAGGATCTTCCAACGCGTACATAGAAGATCCTGTCCGTCGCCGATGTATTGCAGCTAGTGGTCGCTTATTCGATCATTCGTTGTAAACTTTTCGATGATAAAGATTTTTTGTCCTTTATTTTCCGTCTTTACAGCACACCATTTCCATCACTCAGGTAAACTCTCGTGCCTCGCCACTCACTTTCGAACCCCACATTGTATTGAGAAAGTTTTTTTTTGTTTTGGTTGTCACCACTTAAAGTTATGATCATCAGTTTAGCTACATCCTGAACTAGAGCTAAAATCAGACTTTTGCCTTCAGTAGTCCAAAGTCGTTTTCTCCAAAAGAAGTCTTTTTCCTTCAGCCTGAATCTTTCCTCCCGAACATAACTAGTTACGCTAGACCATGTGAAATAAGTCACAACGACATGAAATTCCTTCATTGCATTCCATATCGAGATGCATCTTTTGAGACCTCCATTTCTTCAAATGTGATATTCAATTTCTTCGATGAAGTTGGATTCTCATTCATTTTCTGTTTTCAGTGATAAGCAGCCAAATGAGGTCGATCTCTTTATCTGATTCTGCCATACAATACTCCAAAAAATGGCTGTGCGCCAACTCATTCAATGGCATTAATCTGACTTAAAGTGAAAATGAGGTAATAAAAGGTGCCATCCAGATAACAGTGTCCAAGTGTCTGTATCTACATCGCAATCACTAGATATACGCCAAATATTTCATTGCGCGTATGTCTCTGATTTATATCGCGATATATTATTTTGTTTCTTATGAAAACTTTTAAATCAAAAGAGGTTTAACGTGTTATTTTGTTTGCTCTAACAATTTTTGGGGGTTTGCACTACATTAGCTTCTGCATTTTTATGTCTTGTGGGATTCAGAAACATCTTCTGAATGTAAGAAGTAATAGTAGAAAGTAATGTTTCCAGTTCAACAAAATAAAAAAAACAATACTCTGCAATTTAGAACAGATTTAGAACTGATAATTTTGATATGATATTCTGGTAAAAATGTAAATGTTTTTGATCATTTTGTTAAAATTACAGGCGATAATTCTATTTCACTTGCAAATTAAAAGAAAAATGCACTAAAACTATATAGGATGTTCATTCCAATTGTTATATTTACTGCTAACGTTTGAAAGAAACACACATTTCCTGCTGGAAAAATTATTTAAAAGACGTAAAGAATTATACTGTAAGTAACTTGAGTCAATGAAGTGGTGAAAATATTGCGAAGTATAAACGTTTATACAATCCTGCGGTCCTATTAATCATTTTTAGTAAAATAGTTTTGACACACTAATATTTTAAACAAAATATGTTCCAATATTTTGCGACTAAAACTGACAAAGCTATAAAGCTAAATACCATTATTTTAAAAATTTCAATAACAGCCAGGAGGGAGATACATCAATCAACGGACGCCTTTAGGAAGAGGTGGCCTAAAATAATGAGATTAAAAGCTTCATAATTCGGTCTGCTTTGTAGGAGTGGATTACTTTTGTTTAAATTATTACTGTGTCAAATATATTTAACTAAATATGAAGAGTACAGAGAAACTGTATAAAAATGAAAACTTTTTACTGTAGTAATTTTTAAGCAGTACATATTTATTCACTCAAACAACATAAAATATAATTCTTCAAGCCATTTAAAGCATTTTTCCAACTGGTAGTGCGTTCCTCTTTCTATATATTTAGATGCTAATTATTGGGCCACGATTAGAGAGGACACTTTGTATATCATTCTTACGAATTCTATCATAACATTTAGAATCAAATAGAAGTCATCTTGAAGACTGTGTTATATAGGCATGAATTAATATTTTATATAATACCATCAGATGAATAAAACCAGCAATACCTCAATATTAACAACATTAACGTTTCCAGAGCTTTTAAAACTTTACTTTTACACATGAAATGAATTACTCATAGTCTGTGTTTAAAAACGCGGAGCAATATAGCCATTTTTGGGTTTTGAGCATTTATACTCACGCAAGCAGTTAGCCAAAAGTACTGAAATTCATGTATTTTTAATACGCCTTGGAGCTTGAACCAATCCAAAAATAAATATGTTTATTTGTCTACAATAATTATAAAAAGACTAATGAAATTTGAGTTTTTCTGGTTAAATTTAATTTTAAAACATAATTAATTCCTCAATTTATATGTGATTGTTTTAAAGAATATTCAAACCATCGAAAAATATTCTAGCTATTCCTTCTGAACTAGAATGGCACATGTATTTCCCTTTAAAAGCATTAGAATATGCACATAATATCCATTAAACTATAGATTATGAACACATATTATTAGCATTACAAATATTTCTTCCCAATATGTATCAGATTATAAAGGTTTTGTAACATAATCGATTGAAACAAATTCATATTATACAAGAGACATGATATTTAATAATCACTCTATATTTAATTTTTCTAATTTCGAATCTTCTTTGAAAGAAACCGAGAGGAAATGATATACTTTTAAAGTCGACCATATTTAAAAGTGTTATTAAGAACTTAGAATTCAAATTGACTGAATTAACTGAACTGACGTAAGCGGAATTGATAATTCATAATCAATTCTATAGAAACCAAGCTGAAACATCAGCCTAAAGCAAATCTACGGTATGAATATTTACAGTTAAAAGAAGAAAATATCGCTGGCGATGCGACGGATTTGAAAAAAAACAACCCTATGTTACAAGCCATTTGCCTACCTCCCAGCACTTCCTACGTTCTTGTTATCTTCTCTTTATATGTGAAAGGTCATAGCAAGTCGGTGGCTCTGGCAGCTGCCATACTGTCGCCAAGGGAGAACCGAACAGGTAATCTATCAGCAGTCAAGGAATTTTTTACTCAAGATAAAATGTCCGTCTTTTCAAGGGAAGAGCAATTTATTTTAATAAAAGCTTTTTAAATATTGTTGTTTATGGGAGAAAAGTAGAGCATTTAGAATTATTGTCAATTTTATGTTTGTTTTTAAATGAAGAGTGTTTATCCATTATTCTAATTAAAAGGATTTCATTAAAACGATATATCTGAAGTAATACTTCTTTAACTCAGGAAGAATAGAGGGTATTTGTTATAATTTGACATTTGACCTAAATTTTTGCCATTATTCATCAATCACAAGTGATAACAGACCATTTTAAGGTACAGGGGATCTTGTTTATCATTTTCTGCGATTTCTTGATAATATATGTTGTGATTCTTTATTCAAAAATGACCTAGTTGAAATACTTCTATCATTTATCAGATCTACAATATGGCTATGATTTAATTGGGCATTCAAAAAAGTAAATAGAGTAATCACAATATTTCATTACTGTAAACATATGTGTCGTGAACACCAGTTTAAAATTATATAGTAAAACAATTGTAGGATAAGGTAAATTTGTAGGATAGGCAAAAATGTACTAATAATTTATGTAGGGCTTTAATCTATGCTTTGGATCCAAGCATGAAAAATATTATTTCATATTTACATGAATTTCGTATAACATTTTAGGCGCTTACTATCTGATAGGTTCTTGTATATAGGTTGCCTCATCCAAGCTACATCTAGTTTCTATGGACATCCATGGATTATAGCAGATATCTGGGTCCAATTTCACTTTCAAGCAGAAATATAATTAGTATGAAAGAAGTAGGAAAACTTTGATAAATTGCAGTAATTTTCGCTCTAAATAAAGTTTTAAGATTTTATTTTCAGTCAGAATTTAGTAACCAAACATTTCCTCTCTTTAAAATGGTATAGTGCAATAAACCTAGCTGGATGTTACAAAAGAAGGATCGAAACAATTTTCCTTTAATGAAGGAAAACTAATACAATCAAAATGCGCAGTCACAGAGGTTATATTCTTGACTTTTTATGTCTTGCCCTCGACAGAAAATATGTCAAAATTAGAACTCCTATGGCGGGTGGCTCTTTGAAGAAGTTCGCCATTTGAGTTCTCCTCCAATTTTTCCATTTTGATTGTATTTTCTTATATTTTCTATTTTTTTTATGTGTTTTAACTATTTTATTATTGGGAATTTTTGTTGTTTGATTTTTTAGTGATTGATTGGTTAATTGTAGTATAATGTAGTTGATGAAATCACTGGATGCTGCTGCGTTAGGTGCCCAAAAAGGTGTATTGTCATCATTATTGATTACTTCTTCTGTTTCTTATATATATTTTTTTCTAGTTTTTTTCTTTTTTAATGTTTTTTAATTTTTAATTTTCTATTGTGTGCACTCACAAAATACATGAACAAAGCAATGTAGCCTCAAACGATATTCACTGACCATGAATAAGCTTTATAATGACAACAAATCTGACATAACATTAAAAGCTACGGGAGATTGTGTCGGTGGTGAATGGCATAATAATATTCATACTTATCTAAAAGCGAAAGAAAGATATTTAAAAAAGAAGCAATCAGAGTTTCAAATTTACTGTACCAAACTTTACGCAGAATATCGGTTAATAGTGCTTAACCTTTTGTTTCCCCATGGTACTTAAAATTACTACTTTAATCCCACTTATATCTTTGTAATTTGGCCGTTTATCCTGACAGTATTCACAAGAACACGAACAATATCGATTCGACAGCAAGCAGTAAATGGCAGCTGAACGCAGGAATTAAACTGTTTTAATTATCAATTAAATTAATTAAGCAATTTTAATTAATTAAAAAGTTTTACCCACTTTCCTGGGGTTATTCTGCACCAAAATTTATCTAATGATGCCAAAATAAAATTGAAGAGTTGCTTGAAAGTTAATTCGCTTAATAAAAAGTTAAAGCTTCATTCTGATCAAATATACTATTCATTTTTAAACAGTACATTAAGAACATATTGCAAGGTGCAATGATGCAGCATGCCGTATTTCACCTTATGATGCCATTGACTATAGATATCATTGGTTTGGCTTGTTTGGCTGTTACAAGGCTATTTACTTATTCTTCAATTGCCTGATAATTTTCTGTTGAACACAATGTTAGGAACGGAGGATAATGCGTTCAAGCCTCTGTTTCAAACTAGTAATCGCCTTTTATATGGACAAAACGAGAACAAAATTTGTCAATTTTCTCTTGTTGATATTGTCTGGAAATAGGAAAGGCGAGTTACAAACCATTTGCATTTTTCTGGTCTTAAAACGACCTTCAATTGTTCCATTCTTCATTGCGTAGATTAAGAACGTGATGCAATCCAAAAAGAAATAAAACCCATTTCTGAATAAAGTATCCTTCATAGATCAGAGGTTCTTGAGGTATATAACGATGGTATACATTTATTTCACTATATATATTTTATAATTCTGAGCTGAAAATTTTTATAATATTTATATTTATTTGTTTATTTTTACTTATATTGAAGAGTTTTAAAATACGTCTTAGTTGGTTTTTGAAATATTTTTGACCCTGTGCGAGGTCCTGTTTCAGCTCTACTGATCGGGATTTCGTCTGTTTGTTTGTAAATCTGTTTTTTTCGCAGTTACAACAAAGCTCGTTGTTCTATTTTCTTCGAATTCGGCAGAAAAGTCGTTTTAATAACGACTTATTTGTAAGGATTTTTATTTTTTGTTACCGCTTCAAGATGGTGGCCATTTTAGTGGTTCCGTTTCTTGTAAAGATCAGTTTTTAAACTACTCTACTCAAACGAAAATGCTTTCATAATTCCTGCAAAAATGATGATAATACCAAATGGTATTTAATAATAATTCCGTCACTACTGGTTAAAGCAATCATTTAATTATAATTTTGTGAATAATGATAATAGCAGAGACTTGTGTAAATAATTCGCATTCGGAAAAAGAAGACTAATCATTTAAAGACTGCAAGGAAGAGCATATCTTTTTTTATGGACTTGTAGTCTGCTATTAAAAAGGACTACTATTATATGATAGAAATGAAACCTTACGGAACTTTTTAACCAATTTGAATTGAAATGCATTTTCAAGAGCTGTGGTTTCTCTTTGAAACCACCTTTTCATGGGCTTTTTCCTTATCCAGGCGGTAGTCTTTTGATTATTTATTAGAGAGCATGCATTTTAGTATCTAATAAAAACAATAGATGACAGCACCAGTTGTATTTTTTTCCTTGTGGGTTTATACAGTAATTAACATTGTTTTCACAAAAAAAAAACTTCTGCCCTGAAAGAATTAAACATATCCTGCATGTTCTTATTTACATGTCCCTTTAAATTTGTTCAGATAAGATAGGCAGATTAAAACATGGTACAAAGCATATTTGCATGGGAATTAATCTTCTTTTCAGACGAATTTAATTCAACTAAGCTGTTACTAACGCAACTAAATCCTCTTATAATCGAGAGGGTTTCGAAATCCAGTATTCGAGTGAAAAAAACGCATAAATAACTTTATTTTTATTGCGTTTTCTCATCAAAAATTGTTATCTAAATCTTCCTAATCCATTATTCTAATAAAAAAACACATAAATTAACTTATTTTCAAAGTGTCTTCTAATCAACAATTGTTTAATAAAATCTTCCTACACATCTTTGAACTTTTTACTTTGCTTACAGTTTATTGCATTTTAAAGGTACTAAGTGTTACTTCCTCTTAAAAACCTTTAAATTCATATTACTTGTTAGTGTATTGAAGAATTCCGAGGACTTCAGAAATGAAAGCATAATCTTTGGATTCTTCATGAATAATTCATGAAGAATCTAAAGATTTTCCTATTTATTTTTATCCTAGCAGAATACTGGCTGAAAATGTGGAGCATAAAGAATCTGAAACTCCTCCTTAACAGTGATTATGAGAAAATGCTATAGAGGATGATAAATTTTATCGGCACCTAATGTAGTTAAAGATAACCGGCGCACATTTATTTAGACTTCTCGTTTATAAAAATGTTATTAGAATTTAAATTCTTTAGATAAACTGTAATATAATTTCATTTTAGCGTTTATGTTCAATAATGGTCTGGATAAAACTTTCTGAGAGCCACTGAAATATGATCAGCTATAAATTTAAAAACATTTATTTAATAATTGCTAACTTGCATTAATTTTGGCTATAGTTGTTGAACATTATTTTTGAAAAATATTAACAACATCATCAGAAAATTATTAATTTGTAAACCTCAGATTTTACATTTAAATACCTGCACGATATAACGATGCGATTTTTATAGAGTTCAAAATTCTAGGAAGACTTTTGGATTATCAAATTGCTTATAAATTGTTATATTAATATAAAGTATAGATTTTTACCGATCGGAGGGAAAGACTCTTAAAAAAGGAATTGAACAATCATTTGACTCGACGAAGTGACAATTTAAACCTTTTAATATAAGATAAAGTGTAAATATTAGTAACTGTTTTCAACTCTGTTTCCTTTCAATATTAACAAAAGCTAATATCACATTTCAAATAGAATTCATAATAATTAATTTATTCAAAGCATTACTGTTATTTTAAATTTTTACAAAAATTTATTGCAAATCTTCTCATGCAATCCATTCTCCTAATTTTGTAACAATAACCAGTCAAATATTCGTAACAGATTAAAAATATATTCCCATAAAATTTAGAAACTTCGGAAAAATTTACATACTCAATACCGAATTTCTACTTTCTCCTTTTTCAAAGTTTTCCGCGGGAAAAGTTATTCAAAGTACTACTTTTGAATAAATTAATAATGATTGTCAATACATTGTTGTGTGCTCTGTGTTTTCTATTGATGTTACTATGAATAATGAATCATTAACCATTTTAAATGTATAGCAAAAGCCAGTGATTGGAAAAAGTGGTGCGTCCTGCCACGAGATATTATATAATTTTTCTAAACAGTAGCCTGTTGGGGTTCCAATTTGCAGTCTTATATAAATGGACATGGTTGTCTTTCATAACAGTACACTATTCTATTGGCTGCTTATCTCTTTCGAATTTCTTTTTCGAATTCCCTTTGCTCTTCAGCATGCAATAATTTTACCACCGGAGGTTGTGATTAGCACCAAATATTTGTTGCTAATAGTAGTTTGTAAACTGTTTTAATCCTTCTATTATGTAGGCAATTATGTGGATATGCTTTAATGGTCCATTAACTGAGTTTTGGTTTGTCAGTAAAAACCCAAAAATATCCGACAGACATTCATTACATCAATCAATTATTTCTACTGCTGTCGCTCCAGAAAAACGACTTGTAGACCTTTATCTATGCTTTGACGTCAAACTCGCCATAGCCAGCAGACGCATATTTAATTCTACCAGGAATCGGAATATTTAATTTTTGTCAACAGGCTACACTAAGGTCCATGTAGTAATTCATTCAGAAAAAAATAAATACTCATTTCAAGTGGGAGAGGACAGCTTTATGCCACCCAAAAACCTGCCTTACCAGTAATTATGAAACTTTGTTCCATGCAACTTCTAGAATTATCTGATTATGGATGGGTTTTCTGTTTTGATATAAACAGTCCTTCACAGTATCTCTGCAATTTACGCAATCGTCAAACCTATTTATTTTCAATATCCAACGTCAAATTCAAATCAGTTTCGTCTGTTCTATACAAATGTCAAATACTTTCTCTCTCTCTCTCTTGTCTGTTGGTTTACACTCTTTTTGTCTGTTGGTTTCTTTAACTGATTGACTAAAGAACCCATAAACGTGTTGTTCTGATGTACTTTGAAGATCTTTTTTTAAGTATTGCAGAAAACAAATATCAAACCATTTATGGCAATCTTTCATAAAAAGTGGCCCATTTATTACATCAAAATTCAAAACTACAAAAAACAGTCATATTTAGCATTTTCAAGGTATCCTTAAAGCTCAACAATTCAAGAAAAGACCTTAAATGATCATTAACAACTTCAAAGACAGCGCTGAAAGGTTGGAGATTAATACAGATATAGCAATACACTGGACAAAACATCATACCAACATACCATACAACAGCACCAAGAATCATTAAATTCCCTGGCCAGGTGAATGGACATGGAATGGAAGAAGCAAGTGTTAGAAAAAGGACTCGAATTGAAATAGAAATGCATATGAAACAGAAATATAGGTATACAATATGAAAAATACAAATGAGGATGTAAAGTATTTATAGAAAGCAAAAAATAAAGCACGAAATTAATGTAAACACAGTACGCAAAATGATATCAAAACCACACAAAATGAAAACATAAAAAGTACAAAAGATCATAAAAACAATACAAACACAATACATTCACAGAAACAAAAAATATATGAAAAACAGTTCAAAAAGAACAAATGCACGAAAAAATAATATCAAAACAACACAAAAAGTATATACCATTAAAATATAACAAAACAAATAATGAATCATGATATGTAAATAGAAGAACAATAACATTTAAAAAACTGAAATGGCAGTAAATTGGATGAATTTCTCATCAGCCCAGATAAGCCAGCGATTGTCATGTATAGGGTGAATAATATGAATTTTTGCCCCTGGAAGGCGGATGTCTCCACCTTCTTAAACCAAGCTAGCTGAAATTAAGCTTTTTTCTTCCTCATGAGCCAATAGAATGCTAAGATTACATTAGGTTGCTTACTGAATGTTGTAGCCTATTCCTGCACAGCCACAGTTTGGTGCGTTTTGGCCAAGTTGCACCTGTGAAGATACTCGGGAACGGGAACGTGTCCAGAAAAAGAAGATAATGATTTACTGCTTCCCATAACATTAGGCATGAAGTCGTACTTTTAAGAAGGTTTATGAAAAATAAGTAAAACAGAAGGCTTGTTCATAGTGAAATGGCCAATGTCCTTCACACCTTAAGGGATCCTAGGTATTTAGAAAGAATATTCACTCCTTAAATACTTCGCCCAGTGGTATCTTCTAGCTACAGTAAGACAACTGATTGTTTTGGTTTGTTTATAATGGAGAACGAACCAGAATAGAAACTGGACTAAAGACATAGTTAATCAATGAAGTAGAAAACAGGTTATATGGTTTAGTATGGGAGTGTGCTTATAAACGGAAATACTAAGCACATGACGTTCAATTAAATATCTAAGCAAATATTGATGCGTGTTAGTTTGAATTAATGACACTTCTAGATGGTAAAGAGAATGTCGAAATTTTAGAATGATCTTTCATATTTATATACAAGCAATGTGTGTTACAGTCAGGGAAAGAATATCCTCTCTTAACTTCATTGGGGAAATTTAGATATATTGCAAGAAGTTCTCCTAGATAAAGAAAAGCTATTATTTCGCCCTCTGAAAACAAACTTTGTTGAATATTTTGGAGCCTCAAATGCAAATGTAAATGCTAATGAATAGTGAACGAACTATGCGGAAAGCATTAGTTCAAAATATTTTCCCCAGAAAGGGGAATTGGTACTGATAAGTATTCAAATCATGATATTATACCTCAGAAAAGTTGTGAATGGATAAAAGCAGAAAATGGGGGAAAATGCAATGTTGCATTCGTGAGAAAAGTTAAAATATCTTTGAGGAAAATGGATTCATTGAACAAATGCGGTAAGAAATGATTTAGAATCGAGAAAATGTATCCTGCAATTCTGAAAGTTAATCTTATAACTTATACACCACATCCGGTAATAATACTTCTATTTAAATCAAAAAGAAGGGAATATTTTTGTTATGGCTTCAGAAGTAAGTATTGCTATTAGATTTCCGCAAAAGTAGCTTTGTGGAAAAAGAATTCCCATGTCCAATGAATATTCAATAAAATCCAATAAAAATTTGACTTTTACGCTGCTTCTTAAAACAGTCTCTAGCCGAATTATTAGACGCAACGAGTTTTTTTCTTTTGCAATATACCATTATTTAAAGGTAGAGTGTATAATATAACACATATATTTTAATTTTGATTGGATTATTTATATAACTATCCTAATGTTTATTTCTGATAAAACATTACTAGAATGATTTGGTAATGCCCACAAGTAACATGGCCTTGATCATGGATAAAATCTTGTAGAAGTCTGAGATGTTTGCAACTTGCATTGGTGATACGCATAAGGAAATATAAATAAAAGACGTTGTGCATTTATGTATGAACAGCATGCCCGAGCAATAAAATCCCTAACCCCTACGAAAGGCGGTTGCTTAGAAAGAAAAGGAAATATTTATTATTATTTCGTTTGCATTTGTTTATAAAATTAATAATACGTATTTCTCTAAAATTAAAACTTTTTATTATTTATAGCAATTATTTCGAAGCAACGTATTTAGGTACAATTGCACAAAAAATAATATAAAGGCACTTCATTTAATGAACAGATTTAAAATCAGTAGTGCGTCAAACAATTTTGCCAGTGAATATAATTTTCTTTCACTGGCAAAATAATGGCAATTTTCTTTCGGCAGCCTTTCGCTGCGATTAGGGCCTAGATTCATCTTGGCATGCCGTTCGTACATAAATGTGAGATCTCTTTTATTTGCATCACAAATGCTACTGGCAAGCCCCTCAGACTTTTGAGAGCTCTGATACATATTCAATATTATGTGAACGGTAGGCGTTGCCAAAAACTCTTATCAATTTTTGTACCCCTACAAAACATTCGCATAGCAACCTAAATTCAAAATGAAAATTTTTATGTTACACGGGGTGTCCCAAAAAGCGGAACAGGTGTTTATGGTTTTAAATATTACATCTATGCATGTACTTCAAGGTACAAAATTTCATTGAATAATGTGGACACCTGTATGGAAATAAATTGGCATCTGAAAAGTTTGTTAAAGAGAATTTAATATATTAAATAATTATACGATCCCTATAGTGTAAAAGTGCCAATTAGTAAAATGCTCCTTTTACAATCATCTACGGACACACAAAATGTGACGTTTCTACTACAAACTTCAAACAGATATGTTTATTTCTATATTTAAAAGGTTTTTTCACTAATTTGAATGTAGATACTTAGGGTAGAAATGTAAATTTATTCAATAGAGGAAAACTGCGAAATGGTAATATTTGCCTAGTAGCACATCATCCAATCGACGCTATTTCAAAACTATTAGCTAAACACGGATACTGTTGTCGTGTTTTATATTCTTTAGTTGTCAGTATGGAGATTTTAAAGGAAGTAAATGGAACTTGAGAACGTGAAACTTTAAGATAGTTCAAGGAAGTAGTGCAGTAAAGAAGAAGAATATAAAATTATTTGCTTGCATTAGAGTGGGTAATCTAATCCTTCACCTAAAGGCAATGGCAGCTCTCCCATTAAGTCTGCTAAGCTGTAGGGCCCATCGAAATTATTTTAGAAGCTCGTATTTTCATCTTTATTCTCATTTGCTTCCTTTTCTACTCTGAGACTTCGATGATCAACGAAAATGGAAATGTGATTAAAACGAGAAACAAGACCAAAAATGAATCAACTAGTAATACAAAATTAGGACGGGCTACAAACAGCGCACAACTGAGTGATATGAAGTTTAAATACGTTAGAAATTCCTTTCTCCTTCTGAACCTAGCTTAGCCAAAACTGGATTTTCTAAAGTTTCAATGGCTCTGCCAAATAATCCTCTTTTTCCCTCACTCTGACCAGAAGTTCTCCTTCGCATTCCTGGTTTGTTTTTTCTTCGCTTTCTTCCTTTGGTTGTTTTTCATTTTTGGATTCGCTTTCATGTTACCTTGACGGAAACGTAGCTGGTTAATCTGTGTCCGTATTCTTTTGGTAGAAGTCACTCGTCGTAAAAAGAAACGTCGGTAACTTTCAAAACTGGAAATAATTTAACTAATTAAAATTACAAATTTCGACTATTTAAATGTAAAGCTATAAAAATTGTATTTTCTTGAGAAATATTATTTTAGTACCGCTTGTACTCATATATGAGCACACAAGCTGCCACTGCTTAAATGATGATGCAAATGATGCTTGGTATTTCTTGATTTAATAATAGTTAGTAATCAAATTGTTATTTTCTTATATATGTATATAAGAAAAGTTTGTTTCGTTCTATTTCCCGCGCTAACTCTCTCGTTTTGGCATATTTATTACTAAAAGAATATTTTAATCGTTTCCACGCGCACACAAATCGCGAAATCAGCGACTTATTGCCGCCATGACTAAAACACTTACGTAATATACTAAAAATAGCTATTATTCCCTTCACTTTGATCACGTGTCTATCTGTTAAATCCCTACCTGAGAAAAAGAACTGATTTTCTGCTCTCTTTTGGCATGAAAACTTGAACCTATGTACGTACATTCCGTCACTCTCCCATAATAAAAGAAAATTAGTTAATAACTCGGCCTGTGTTTTTATTTAACGACTACAACAACGAAAACATTTCATATATATATGAAATCTTCAAATTTTGGGTGTTTGTAGAGGCATTGCAAGAATATTTCACAGACGATTAACGCAATATTTTCTTTATTGAAGCATCGCAAAGAGGTTCAAATCATTTTATCATGGATAATATTTTCGAGTCACCGGCATGATCATACTGACGAACAACATCGGCCGTGTGACAGTTAAAGACAGAGCAAAAAGAGGCAGACATTAGAGTTAAATTTAGGCATTTAACCATGAGGCAGGAAGGTTATATAAGGAAATAATGGGATTTTCCCGGAAGACTCGTGACTCGAAGAGAAAGTGTGCTTATTACGATGGAAGTGGAAGTAATTAAAAGTGAGGTATCGTTTAAAATAATTACAGAAAGTTAAGAAATTAAAATATTACATACATATATGTATAATATATATATATATATATATATATATATATCAATGCCATGAAAATCAATAAATGTTGAAATAATATTGTATAATGTTGAAGTAATATTGTTGTATATATATATATATTAAATATTACACAAATACCTGAAAATTATACTAAAGTGAGAAAGCAACTTCTGTATTCGCGCTGAAGCTGTGTCAACAAAAAGGCATTATATCAAAACAAACAAGAAACAAAAGACAAAAATTCAAAAACATACAAGAAACAATGACCAGAAAAAGACAAAAATTTTAATAAATTGAAAAATATCATGGCGAGCCGCTCGTCAGGAAGAGAAGCTTTCCTATGATATTAATAAGTGCTTTTTCTGCTAACGGCATACGAAAACCGTAAAAATGTGTCGCTATCCCCTCAAAAAGCACAAGACAATTAAAAATGGAAAAATTCTGGAATAAAAGACAAATACAATGCAGATGAGTTAAAAAATCGAAAGCAAAAATTCATAGGCGAGCTTCTCTTCTTTACGAGCGGCTCGCCATGATATTATTCAATTTATTAAAATTTTTGTCTATTTTTTTGGCCATTGTTTCTTGTATGTTTTTGTATTTTTGTCTTTATATATATATATAATTCATGAATATTATATTTCAAGGCTCGATCAAACTTCAGTCTGAAGTATGAATCAACGGTGTAGGTCAATAAACTTACCTTTTAGTATCTTTGCAAATTTTTAATACGGAAATTCTGAAAAGTTTGAAAACAAAATGATATTTTTCTTTACATTTATTATATTTTATTTAAGATTTTATTTCAAAAAGTTCACTGGAAAATTTTTTTATTAAAAAGTCGAATACTGTATGAACATTATGTAAACAATATTACAAATTCGACAACGTGGAATAATATTGCAAACGCTACATTAAAAGTTGCAAGTTTAACAACGTTGATCAATGTGGTGATGACAATATTATAAATTCAGCAGTTAAAAATATAATACAATGCTAAATTATTCGTTTTTCAGATGAAGTAACTAGACAATACGACTGGATACGTTTGAACATATTCTGGATTTGAATCTTTGTCACTGTTTTAAGAAACATCAGAATTTTAATAAAATGACTTACATCGTCCTATTTTTATTTATTTCAATTAAAATAAATATACGTTAATTTAAAGTAACTAACTCTTTATAGTTATAAAAAAATTACTTTTCAAA
The DNA here is from genome assembly GCA_013235015.1 of Araneus ventricosus. Lineage (NCBI taxonomy): Eukaryota > Metazoa > Arthropoda > Arachnida > Araneae > Araneidae > Araneus > Araneus ventricosus. The sequence goes on along the minus strand of BGPR01005922.1, from coordinate 3,462 downwards.
AATTCTCCAAACCTTACTATGTATAGGACAAGCTTAAATTACTATATTTAAGCAAACTCTCAGTTTTGCATGGCAATTGCGATCAAGAGATTTGTCACTTACACACTTTTCCTGCGGTGTTTTTGAAACGACTCGAGTAGGAAAAAAGGAAGATTTAGCAAGCAGCATCGCTGAAGCAGCAGAATGCGTTCGAAATACTATTTAAATATTTAGAAGATGCAGAATCCTATGCAACTTCGCTGTAAAGCGTCCATCATTGTGCCTGGCAAAAACTTTCAGCATCTAATGAAACAGTATTGTTCCAAAATAAAATATTGTTGAAGGATTCTTCTTCGTCGTCCTTTACAAAGTGTTATTTTAAATGTTGTCTGCTGCCTCCAGATGCTGTTTGCGCATCTATATTCCTATGCAATTATGGAAACTTTTTATTTATTTCTAATAATTTTATCTGATTTCAATGCAACACGACCGCCAGTCATCATATTTGACCCCTATATCAGAGTTGCCGAAAACATACATTGCCGCAAGGACTGCTACGAAGAAAGAGGTGATGTTTTACGAAGCTATTTTATAAAAAATAATTTTAACGTAGGACTACTTTCCTCCCATTAGGGTATCAGGAAGGAATTTGATTCACACGCTAAAACACTACAAAAAACGTTTTATGGGAGATCCTCTATATCTTGGTAACTACATATGTTAAAAACATAACTAATGTCTTATTTTAGAGATAAAGTGTAACAACAGAAGTTACAAAAAAAAAAATTGAAAATCGGGATTGTAGTTCAGCGACTACTGAGTCGCAAAGTTGGGCAAAAATACGCATGGATTGGTGACGACACACGCATGAGGTGGCGCGCGTACAATTGGCCGACGCTCTCGCTTGCCACGTTTTCGCGAGCGAGATTTCATGATTGAGTTGAACATTTTGTTTCGACAAATTTAATACATTAACGCCTCCAAATGTAAATTTAAAAGAAGGAAGCGAGATATAGAGAAGTTAAGAAAAAATTACATTATTAAATTATGTATTTACTTTTCATATCATCGACTGATCCTACGCAGAATTGTAGCATATCCACGCACACGATTGTAGAATTCAAAGCAAAAGAATTGACATTGGAATATATTTTATTAAGAAATAAAACAATTTTCATTATAACTAAAGTTTCATTTTATTTCGCTAATTTTCCATACATTAGTATTTCAGAGAAACAATAGAGAATTGAGAGTAACTTCGAGACACCAAAGAGAATTTAGAGTAACTTCGAGGAATGAAAGAGGATTTAGAGTAACTGCGAGGAACAAAAGAGAATTGAGAGTAACAAAAAGAAACTTAGAGAAACAAAATAGTCACGCCAGTAAAGTAGTCCTACGCCTTTAAAATCAGCGGCTGTAAGACAGCCTCCCATCATTCTTTTTTTCATTTTGAAATTAACTGAAATTTAAAAATTCTTTTGCGTTTATATGAAATGTACTTTAAGAACTAACAGAATTTTAATTAAAATTGCTTCAGCTAAAATATTACTTTAATGTTTTATTGTGTTCGCTCAGGGGGTTATTTTGATATCTGTGCTAATAAATACAATTCATATTTCGAATAAACCAGAAGCAAATAAATAATGCAGTAATAAATCTGTCAATAGTGTCTTAAGATTTTATCTTACTTTAATTCTGATATTTATTTCTTTTTGATTATTCGTTTTAAGTCTGAAAAATATAGCTTTTCTTCAGATAGAGAAAAGATGCTTTACTTTAAGTGATAGATTGTTATGTCCTTTATCTGCTAAAAATACAAGTTTAGATCTAAATTTAATAAATAATTTCCATCTGTGGAAAAAATGAGGCTTTTAGTTGTGTTTACATTTCTTTAAGACTCACTGTTTTCATTTATATGTGTTATCTGCCTAGAAAAGGAAAAACTTGCGATGTAAAAGAAAAAGTACAAAAACAATTAAAGAAAAAGTGATTTAAGGATTTCAACTTGTTTACTCAAATAGGCAATACCATTTAAAATTTAATACAACTGCAGAACAAATAACTTAAGAAAAATAATAAAAAAAAACTATCTGGATTGGTCTTCCCTAGACTTTCTAGTATACTCCTTAACAAATGTGTTATATCCGACCCCCCGCATAAAAATTCCGGACCTTCGGGAAGGACCGGAACGCCACGAGTACTCTGATTATTTATATTGCCCACGTAGAGTATGGCAACACGACAGTGGCGACGAGATAAGCGGGAGTAAAATAAGCCAAGCAGAATAAAATGCGCCAAACGAACGCCAATACACAATATTTTTACGTCATAGCAAAATAAAAAAACCGAATAGTTTTTTCAACTGATTGAAACCAGAAATGGACAAAAATCTACAATTAGATTTACAAGACCACATGCCAATTTTTACTTATCTAAGTCATTATATTTAGGAGTTATCGTGTTCACATGCATGGGAATATAGAGACCTACAGACAGTAAGTTATTTGACAGATTTAGTCTACATTTTGATACAGATCTACAATTTTGATGATAAAACTGTATGTAAAACTTTATACATCTAGCTATTTGAGTTTTTGTGTTATTGTGTTCACATCAACGTGGAAAGACAGATTTAACGCAGAGAGATTTTGTCCAAAATTTGATAGAATTCTACAAATTTGGTGTAAGGATCACATACTAAATTTCTTCCGTCTAGCTCAAGCAGCTTTCGGGTTATCAGGTTGGCGGACAGACAGACACTCGGAGATATAGCCGTAATTCCAAAAGTGTATTTTTCGGAAGATCATCAACAACTAGACTTTTGTACACAAAAAGTTTATTTTTTATAGAACTTCTATTAACAAATTCGGCCTTTTTTGTAACGTCGGAATATAAATAAATACACAACATTAATCAAGCAGAGCTTCAGTTAATCAGGTTTTAGATATGAGTTTTGCAATGTCCATTCATGCTTTTCGCTAAACTGTTTTTTAATTATGCAATTTTTTATAAAGATAGATGGAATCTACGTGTTTGTTTGACAATTTTGGAAAAGAGGCTAGTCTCTACCATATTTGTATTTTAAACTATATTTTAGAATCTATTGAATAACTGAAAATAAAACTTAATGTTTTAAAGTAAATATGTCAGGAAAGATAAAAGTTCTGTCGTTTATATTTTTATTTCTTCAATGATAAATTGCACTGCTCTAATTAAGAAAACATGTTTTCCCTCAATAAATCTTGTTAATAAAAACTTTAAATTACAACCTTTTGGAATAAATAACTGTATTGAATAAATGTCTCCTATTGTCCACTTTCAGATTTCTAACATTTATAATTCTACTTATTGGTAAATACTCAAGTAATAAAGAATTAAAATAAATATTTAAAACCTTTAAACATCTCAAAATCAAAACAATATGCTATTTTAGAAGCTTTCGTTAACCAAGATATTTTGCAAAAGCTAATTAATTTTCAATTT